>JANAVB010025400.1:2387605-2432605 GCA_029216955.1 Iris pallida | reverse complement strand
AGCAATTAAATCATGAATTAATCCATTTAAACTGGGAATAAATACTGAAACAAAAGACTGGACTGAACATAGCACAGTGCACGACCAGTGCACTCTCAATAGCGTGTCCGACACGACACGAGGACTCACGAAACTTTACGAGCCTCGTGTCAGTGTCAGTCCCGACCCATGTGTCGAGTTTTCCGCATCCTCGTGGCGTGTACAGTGAACTGTGGCACCCGAGTAGCAGGGGAACCAACCGAGTGCGCGCGGGGGCGTGTCCACGGGTCCAGTACGACCCTGACACGACACGAGACATGTTCAGAACATAAGTATCGTGTAAGCGACATAAAAACTCAATTATCTATTCAAACACAATCAGAAAATAGTAAAGGAAAACCTATTGAGGCATTAGGTCGAACACCTAGGTAATCCTATCGATACGTGTCTGATACAGACACGTACCCGACACAAGTTGGGGTCAGCTCCTACCTGAGGCTAGAGGGGACCTAGGACTATGTATTCATGATGATAAATCAGTAGTTTAAATGGGGAAGAGGGATTTACCAATGGTTGTCTCAAGCTCCAAAAACTGTCAAAGTGCAGTCCATGTTACTGTAGCTCGAGCACAATATGATCCCCAAATCAGTACTCTACCTCCATGGACAGCAAGAGGGTGGTGGTTAGGTCACAATGCAAGAAGTTTGGTTGAAAAAGGATAAGGAATGGAGAAGTTATGGAAAAAGGAAGTTGAGCTCACCTTGTTCTTGAGGAGGGAGAGAATGAACAAGGAGGCAAAGATTTGGGAGGGATTAAATAGGGGGAAATCCCAAGATGGCTGCCTTAAAATCTAGGGCTAGGGTTGATCTAAGGGTTCTCCATCATTCTAGACAATTCAATGGCTAGATGAAACCTAGGTAGCCTATCACTAGTCTTAACTAATCAATATGACTAATAACTAATCAATCATAAATCATGACTAGCCATGACTAACCATGACCAATCTCAATCTAACTTAGTCTAACCATGACTAACTAGGACTAATCTAGGTTAGGCTAATCTAGACCACATGAAAATTAGTTAAAAATAATATTTAAATCAAACCATTCACAATAAATCATTTAAATTCCAAATAAAATATATTAAATTCTAATAATTTCAAAAGTGACAAAAATACCCTCTAGGCTAAAATGATAAATGAAACACCCTAATCTCATGGCTAGGCTCTAGGTCAAGCTATCTCTATGGTTACACCAGCTAGACACCAAAATCACAAGTCATAATTTTATATAGTTTAAAATTAATTAAAAATTACCAAAAATCATAATATGAAATAAATATCAATAAATAATAATTATAATTTCAAAATTTCAAAATTACCCTTATTTTAGAAAACTGGGTGTTACATGGTTCTATGAGGACGAAAAGTCTATGCTGCCGCAGGTGAAGGAGTTCCTGAAACTGCGACAGAAGTTGGAAGTCGAGGCGATGCCCCTACCCGACAAGTTTGTTATTGGAGGGATTGTCTCAAAGCTCCCCGCTGGGTGGAGCAAGTTCTATGCAAACATGCATAGGAAGAAGCTTGAGATCAGCCTTGAAGATCTCTTGCAGAAAATATATGTTGAGGACCAGATGCGGGCTCAACTGAAGGTGGACACACTGTCCAAACAATTGGCTAACGCCAATCTGGTTCAGACCAAGGAACCAAGGGGAAAGCAAGCGGCTTTCCACAGCAAGAAGAAGGACCCTGACAATCTAAAAGTCAAGGAAACTTCTATCAAGAAAAAGAAGCCAAAGTCTCAAATGCCTTGCTTCAAGTGTGGCAAGAAGGGCCACTTTAAGAATGAGTGCAAAGCAAAAACCAAGCAATCAGAGCAATGAGACTAGTAAGGTATCTATGATCACTGACATTGTTGCTATGATTGTACAGGTTGATGCGGTAAAGACTGACTCTGACTGGTGGGTAGACACTGGAGCCTCCTGCCATGTCTGCTCCAGTAAGGAGTGGTTCACCACCTATACACCTACTTCTGAAGTGGTTATGATGGCGAACCAGGCACAAGCTGAAGTGCTCGGGATCGGGACGGTGGTGTTGAAGCTGACTTCGAGGAAGTCTACGACGCTTCAAGGCATGACGCACGTACCTGCTATCGCCAAGAACCTGATCTCAGGAGGCCTACTCTGCAAAGCAGGCCTCAGGATGGACATCAATGCTGTCCAGATGGTGATGTCTATCAAGGGAACATATTTCGGAAAAGCTTTTTTTACGGAAGGAATGTTCAAAATTCAGCTTGTAAATCAGTCCAATGTAATTAATGTGATTAATGAAGTCACTCATTCTGCTTATACTCTTGAGTTATGGTATAATAGGCTAGGACATGTTCATTGTAAACGAATAAACAGAATGTCTAGTCTAGGACTTATCTCCAAGTGTGGAGGTAAGGTAGAGAAATGTGAAGTTTGTGCTCAAACAAAGATCACAAGGAAACCCTTTTCTCGGATTAATCGAAGTACAGATCTTCTGGAGTTGGTACACTCCGATATCTGTGACTTCAAACAGTTCTCTACAAAGGTCGGGATGAAGTATTTCATAACCTTCATCGATGACTTCTCAAAGTATGCGTTCGTCTACTTGCTGAAGGCTAAAGACGAAGCATTCGAGAAGTTCAAGGAGTTCAGAGCCGAAGCTGAGCGGCAGACTGGACAACAACTCAAAAGGATAAGAAGTGATCGAGGTGGGGAGTACAGGTCTCATGAATTCGCATCGTTCTACAAAGAACATGGAATTGTCAATGAGACTACGGCTCCGTACTCTCCTCAATCAAACGGAGTAGCAGAGAGGAAGAACAGAACGTTAACAGAAATGATTAACTCAATGTTGTTGACTGCTGGTCTTCCTAAGTGCTACTGGAGAGAAGCTGCATTGACGGCCACTTTTATTTTAAATAGAGTGCCTCATGCAACTTCAGACGTTACTCCTCATGAACTCTGGTTCAAGGTCAGACCTAACTTGATTGTCATTCGAGTGTGGGGGTGTCTGGCATATGTCAAGCTTCCAGATCTGAAGATTCAGAAGCTTGGGACAAGGACTACTAAGACGATCTTCTTGGGGTATGCCAAGAAGAGTGATGCTCGGAGATTTTTTGATATTGAGTCAATTCATATCATTGAATCTCGTGACGCAGAATATTTTGAAGACAAATTTGTAAGGCACAAGAATATTGTTCTTGCGGATGTTCCGGAGAACAATGAGGGTGCGCAGGTCTTTAATAAAGATGTGGTCCAAGAAGATGTTGTTGTTGAAACAACGGTTGAACCAGATTTCGCTGAGCCGTCAACGAAGCGAGTGAGGAGGCCGAAGGACTTCGGAAGTGACTTTGTCACCTATCATGTGGGGTCACTCCACAATGAGGTTCCTATATATGGGGTACGGCCCAGGAATAGAATAAAGCCTCGGCTTAGTAGGCCAAGTCACAGCGGCGTAGCACCGCAAATAGGCAGTTAGCCTAATGTTGTATGTTAAAAATAAAGAGGGGTGTAGTCAGCAGTACAAAGAGGAAGAGTTCCTCATGTTACAGTGGCACGACACCACGATGAGGTACCCGGTTAGGGACAAAGCCTCGGCCTTGCAAGCCATGTCGTTGCGGCGTAACACCGCAAGGGAGCCTAAGGCTTCATGCTGGGTAGTTTGGCACTACAAAGAGACGGTTGCCTCATGCTACAGTAGTATGACACTACGATGAGGTTTTCGGTACGGGGTAAGGCCTCGACTTTAAGCCATGTCATGGCGGCGTAGCACCGCAAGGGAAGCGCAAAGCGCTTCATGCCATGTCTCTTTATAATGAACTCACCTATAGTGTATAGACAAAGAAATATCAGGCCGTCTCTTGAGGGTAAACTTGTAGACGCCCAAAATCATACACTGAAACCAGGCTGGCACAGGGCCTTTAATGTGTGGCCAGAAGCACATGTAACTACATTATGTGAGTGGAAAGAATTTCAGCTATGATGCAGAATTCAAAGCTTAGTCCATTCTTGTATTATAGTCTGATTTTTAATCCATGCGGGAAGATTCAAGTCGTCAGCGACATCTCTCCTAATGCATGATGGACAGTTACTGTGGGGAACACTTGTACCCATATATAGAGATATGTGGGGGATTGTTGGAGTTTTGGCCTTTCCTTTTGAAACTTTAGTCCCACATCGGATAGGCCAAAGAGTTTGTATCTCTATATATTAGCTTTGCTATTATTGGAGATGCACATGTGGTGTGGAGGCGCACATGGGTTTGCCATGTGGGGTTATTTTTCTAATGGGAAAAAGGCTAAAATCAACAATAAAAGCATTCATGCTTTTTGCTCTTGGGAAATTTATTTCCATAGGAGCTAAGCCCCGTAGGGGCTTAGCGACTCGGACTCGGACTCGGGCTCATGGGCTCATGTGGCGTAATATGGCATTTTGTTGGCGCACTTTGCACTTAGCACGTTAGCATCGTCGCTAGGTGCATAGTGCGCTTTATTTGTGCTCGTTTTGCGAGCCACTTGCGCAGCCACGTTGCGCAAGCCTAGTTGCGCTGTCCAGTTGCGCATGCCCAGGTGCGTAGGCCCAGTTGCGCTGCCTAGGTGCGCGCCCAAGTTGCGCTCAGGTTGCGCTTAGGTGCGTTGGGTTGCGCAGGGTTGCGCTGGATTGTGCTGGATTGCGCTGGTTGCACAGTGTGTACAATGTGCACAGTGTGCGCAGTGCGTGCAGTGTGCACAGTGTGTGCAGTTCATTGCGCACTCTGTCGCACAAAGTACAAGGAGCGCTGGGTGTGCGCAGTTGGTAACAGAACATGCGTTTGCATGTTCTGGGCGGTTGCTACATGTTCGGGGTGGTTATTACAACGTCCTTAACTTTGTGGCAACCGACCAGTTGCTGCAGGGCCTATATAAGGTATCCTCTCTCTCAAGCCTCATTACAAAATAGAAAGAGAAGCCACCAGAAAGTTTACGAAGTGTTCTTTAGCACAAGTAAACAGAGAATTCAGACGTATTCTTTAACACAGTTCTGATCTGCAGCCTTCGAGAGAGAGAAAAGGCGCCGCACCAGTGTTGCTTTTGCACGGGAGTTCGTGTCCGTCCGAGGAGTCAGAAGAGCAGGAGTGTTCCAAGTTCTTCGACGAACATGCCGGTTCCTGGAAGCTATTCGTATAGGGCGAATAAAGCTTTGAGCAGCGGTGATCATTCATCCCAGCAGGAGTTCTTCTATCTTTCGCCAGTCACCTTCTTCGTTGCTGCCAGTAACTCTGATTGTGTCTTCTTTTTAGAAGTACTACGATCTGATTGCTGTGATTATGAAATCTTTTTAGATTCTCGTAATATCATAAAGATATCTTTTTAGATCTTCGTTATACTTGCGCAACCTTCCTAGAAGTGTTGCGTTGGAACATTGTTTTTACAATTATTTCATATTCTCAGTTTTCCATCGAAAAATTATGCCCCGGTGCTAACAATCTCAAAGCTTTATTGCTACGATGGAAAACGTCGATGCTTCACTCCTCAATACTGACTTTTGTAAATTAGAAAAGTTTGATGGAGAGCATTATCAAGTCTGGAAGAGGAAGATTTTTCTCACTCTTCAACTCAGAGACGTGGATCACGTGCTTCTTGAAGAGGAACCTACTGTTCCAGATACTGGGTCTGCTGCCGCAATCTCTGCGGCTACTAAACATCAGGCCAAGTGGAGAAGAGAAAATAGCATTTCCAGGCTGCTTATCCTGAATGCTTTGGAGGATTCCCTTACAGAATTCTATTCTAAGAAGAATATTGCTAGAGACATATGGGAGTCTCTAGAAAAACTCTACGAAGAAGACAAGAACCGCAGTAAAATATTTGTGGTTCAAAAATATCACAAGTGGTTCTTTGAGGACGAAAAGTCTATGCTGCCGCAGGTGAAGGAGTTCCTGAAACTGCGACAGAAGTTGGAAGACGAGGCGATGCCCCGACACGACAAGTTTGTTGTTGGAGGGATTGTCTCAAAGCTCCCCGCTGGGTGGAGCAAGTTCTATGCAAACATGCATAGGAAGAAGCTTGAGATCAGCCTTGAAGATCTCTTGCAGAAAATATATGTTGAGGACCAGATGCGGGCTCAACTGAAGGTGGACACACTGTCCAAACAATTGGCTAATGCCAATCTGGTTCAGACCAAGGAACCAAGGAGAAAGCAGGCGGCTTTCCACAGCAAGAAGAAGGACCCTGACAATCTAAAAGTCAAGGGAACTTCTATCAAGAAAAAGAAGCTAAAGTCTCAAATGCCTTGCTTCAAGTGTGGCAATAAGGGCCACTTTAAGAATGAATGCAAAGCTGTCACGACCCGCACCCACTGTGAGGGTACGAGAACGTAACAACGCCCAGCCTACGCCGCAGTGTCGGCGGTAGAACGCTATCCTAGGTCAATCATCTAACACTATAAAGGTACATGTACAGTATATACACTCCGAATGGAGGTGACATAGCAATATACAGTCTCAATCATATCTAAGACAGAATGATAAGAATAAAAGATAGATAGATAAATGCTGGAATAAAAGATCCACAGAATACAATCAGAGAGAGAGTCTAAGTATCTACTGCCATACAAACAGAACATCCAACTCAATACAAGTCTCTAAAACTGAAATGAAAGAATATACAATCAGATCTCAAATGACAGAAAATGTAAACCTAGACTAGGGAGCCACAGTCTCTAAGCTAGTGGATCAGGCTGGAAATCTGGGTCACACAAGTCATCTACAGCTGTCCCATAGTAGGTGTCTACGCAGGCCTCCTCCTCATCCTCTGTAATATTTTCAACAGGTCCAGTCAGGACGGGAGCGAGCACAAAACATCTCACGCAGTTCATATCGAGTTAGGAAATATAAAGCATGCAATAGAGTAAGGTACATAAAACGCTGAAAAAAGAAGATATATGAAAAATAGTAGAGATTTGATAACAGGAAATATCTAAATATGATAAGTAAGAATTGTAAGGAATATGTGATTTTAGAGTACAATCTGGTTATGTAAACGGGCTAGGAAAATGCAATAGTAACTCCATTGTACGTGGGTGTATAATAGACATATACAGTAGTTATACAATGTTGTACAATAGGATTTGAGTACATAACCAATTCTACTCCCCCTCACCAATCAATACACAAGGATCTACTCCAGTTAGGTTATCTTATACAATAGTGTACAATGTTATACAATGGATGTACAATATTATACAATAGTGTACAATGGTCTATCCCTGGGGCTCATGTGATAATGAGAGTACAATATGCACAATGAGTAAACAAGGATATGGGTATTCAATAAATACAATATGGAAGTGAAACACACATCACAATATGTATTTAGTGAATACAAGGAGATAACATCTCAAAAGAAGATCCATATAGTACCAATCCGTGATAACAGTCGTGTCAGCATCAAGTACAGTAATCTAGAGCAAGAATGTAAATCCATACAAGTATGAAACGGTCAGAGAATGTACTCGCCTGATAGCCTGAGTGTCTGAAAAGAATATACTGTCCGAGGAGTGGTGTCTGTCTCCTATAGAACAGTACAAGTCACAACAAATCCAAAATGATAAAATGAAGCTCTACCATGCATTCTACATGGAACTAGGTCAATCTAGGCCAAGGTCAACTCTGGTCAACTAAATAGTCAAAGTTAGGTCAACTAGGTCAACCTAGACCCAATCAAGTCTCACTGGGCCTAACCAGTCTACCCTAGCAAGTATACACCATACAAGTCTATAAGACCACTCATGTGCATATTTACCATATGCCAAGACCACACAAGGATGCCATAGGCCCTTATAGGCAATACACATGCAATCCATATATTCATATACACACTATACATATAGGTAACACGTATATTGTATTACAAATTTCACATTAGTTATATATATTATTTATATATATATATACATGTATATACATAGAGAGTTAAAGAGGGAAAACAAGGCATATGTGTGTGTCTCATAGGAGTACATATGTGGGATAACTTGTGTGTTCACAGGTAGTTAACAGTGAGTGACAGTTACCCATTTACAGATTTCACTTAGTGAAGTGTAGGCATGACCATTATGTTCACATGTGTGTATAACATTTCATATACATGTACTCTTTAATTTCCAGTCTTTGTGTGTGTGTGTGAGCCTGAAATCCCAGTGTGTCAAACAGTTGTGTGTCAACATTCAAGTCAAAAGGAAAGGAAATCAGTCCAAATTCAACATCCCATTCTCAGTTTGCAGTCCCATTTCATTCAGTTAACACAACCATTTAAAACAGTCCCTAAATCTCAGTAAAATAGGAACCCAAAACAGTCTATCAATTCAAAACAGTCCAAAAAACAAGGGACAAGAATCACAGTGTTGTGTGTGACAGTGAAGAAAAGAATAGAACCCAATTCAGTAAAAAGGAGAAAAGGGAAATCAATTCATGCTCTATTTATCAGTGTAAGAAATCAAAAAAAATACAAGGAAGGGAAATTAGCTCAGGTTTACACCTACACCATCTCAGATATTTAACATGACAGAAATATAGGCATTCTTTCCAGGTTTTGAAAGGAACTACAATGCAAAATAAGGCCAAGGCAAAGCCATAGCAACACAGTTAACACATAGGCATCTAGGTACTCATGAAGCCCAGTTTCAGTCCCTTCCCATAGCCACAAAACAATTAAACACCAAACCTATTCTCGGATTTGTTTTTACATTCAAACAATCACTCAGTTCATGAGGTATCAGAAAATGGTGGTTTGTGAACCAAGTGTGTGGGAAATGAAATATCTGTTTCTGAACAAGGACAGAAAAAGACCCACTCAATACACAAAAAAACTAATTCAATGATTTCCCCCCTTAACCCAAACTAAATTAACTTCCATTCCAGTCATATACCAACACTCAAAATTAGAGATAGGAATTGTCACGTATCAGTTGGGAAAACAAGAATCAAACTAGGAATTTAAAACAGGTTTCAGGATTAGTTAAGAATCTTAAGAAAACAGTGAGTATAACTCAGATTTCATTCAACCTAAAACAGGTATACAACATGTACATACACATGTATCCTATTTTGAATCACCAAAATCAAATATCAGTAAAACCAATCATCATCAGGAAACCAATTTCAAACTAATGGACTCAGGTATACAGGCTCTTGTGCAAATTCAGGAAGGTAAGTGTCACAGTTGACACATGATTAAATTCAACATCCAAAAATCAAAGTCGACATCAAAACCTAACACAAATCATGAACCATACATTTGTACCTTCTATTACATATGTAGGTGAGCCTAAAATTATATCTAACAGCATTTAAATTCAGAGAAAAGCAAATTAAAAACTGAGCTCAACTCAGTATCAGAACGTATCAGCTAACAAGGGAAAAAATTCAAATCTTCGAATGCAAATGGCCATCAGATCACAATCAGTGCATTGGTAACTAGTGTAGCATATGTACACATGTCATGTGAGTCGTTTCGTGTCCAAAAACTATGACACAGACATGTCCAACACGTTGCAAACACATGGGGTGCACCCAGTGTCACACAGTGTCGTGCACGCATGCACTCGAGTATAAGACACGACACACGACACTTCGAGTCACGTGCACACATCCACGTGGTCGCCTATGGTAGGGATACACGTGGGATAGCCTGATACGTGTCCACTATGTGTCTACAGAGGATACGGACACGTGTTCGTACGTGGGTGCATGTGTTCAGTCGCCTGTGTGCGACAGCGCGCGGCCAGTGCGGCCCCGATTTCTCCGTACACAGACCACGAGGCACTCCCAAACTTTGGGAGCAGGGAGTCAGTCAATGCCCCTCTATCTACACAAAATTTCGGATCAAAAGACCCCGTGTCGTGGCCACAGTAAGGTTCGAGTAGCAGGGGAAAATGGGGGCTATGCACAGGCCATGTCCAACACCAAAATACGACACAAAGGGACATGAGAATCACCTCAGAGACTAAGAAATCATTAAGCAATATTAAAACCAAGATTTTTATTCAAATAGAATTCAAAAATAACAAGAAATGAATTCATTCCAGCATTCAACCAACACTTGCTGTCACGACTGATACGTGTCCGATACGGACACGTATCCGACACAATAAGGCACCAAACTTGGTCAGGTCGAGGTGGACACCTAGGGTTACATGAATATGCAATAAAATCTAGAGTTTCAATAGGGTTTTAGGGTTAAACCTGAGTGTCTTTCCAGCCTCCAGAATATCCCCAAAGCTGAGAGGTTTCCCTAGCAATGTAGGCTCCCAAATTGCCCCTAGGCTGGGTTTGCTCCACAAGAACAACAAGTAGGGATTGGTTAGGTGCTATTGCAAAAGATTAGAGCTAAAAAGGATCAAAAATGGATGAACTATGGATTGGGGAAGGAGTCTATACCTCTCTTTCTTCAAGACTTGCAAGAATGATAAAAAAGAGGCAAGAGTTCAACATGAAGGTTTATATAGGGAGAAAAACTACTACATGGCTGGTCATCCTAGGGTTTAGTGCCCAATCTATGGCTCTCAATCTCCCACTAAGGATCTATGGTCCATATGGATTCTAGGTTTTAGCTATACCAACTCAAGACTATGACTAATCCTAGTCATGACTAGTCAAGTCATAAATCATGGCTAACCAACCTTAGTCAATGCTAACATGACCATCAACTTAACCAAGGCTAATCTAGGTTAGTCCTATCTATTAGGGTAGGTCCTTCTAGGTTAGGCTAATCACATCACTTACCAAGCAATTGTTCACATACATTCAATAAGTTCTAACAAATCCTATTAAATTAAATAAATCCCCAAAATTACCAAGTATCCTCTTGGCTAAAATGTACTAGATGGAAACTCTACTCACATGGTTAGTATCCTGGTCAAGTAGTCTCTAGGGCTACACTAGAGAAACACCAAAAACATAAGTCATGATTTAAATAGTTTAAAAATGATTAAAAATTACCAAAAATCATATTATTAATTTAATATCATAGTTAAATAAATTAAAATACAAAATTTCAAAATTACCCTCATTTTGGAAAACTGGGTGCTACAAAAGCAAAAACCAAGCAATCAGAGCAAGGAGAGCCTAGTAAGGTATCTATGATCACTGACATTGTTGCTATGATTGCACAGGTTGATGCGGTAAAGACTAACTCTGACTGGTGGGTAGACACTGGAGCCTCCTGCCATGTCTGCTCCAGTAAGGAGTGGTTCACCACCTATACACCTACTTCTGAAGTAGTTATGATGGCGAACCAGGCACAAGCTAAAGTGCTCGGGATCGGGACGGTGGTGTTGAAGCTGACTTCGGGAAAGTCTCTGACGCTTCAAGGCGTGAAGCACATACCTGCTATCGCCAAGAACCTGATCTTAGGAGGCCGACTCTGCAAAGCAGGCCTCAGGATGGATATCAATGCTGGCCAGATGGTGATGTCTATCAAGGGAACATATTTTGGAAAAGCTTTTTATACCGAAGGAATGTTCAAAATTTAGCTTGTAAATCAGTCCAGTGTAATTAATGTAATTAATGAAGTCACTCATTCTACTTATAATCTTGAGTTGTGGCATAATAGGCTAGGACATGTTCATTGTAAACGAATAAACAGAATGTCTAGTCTAGGACTTATCTCCAAGTGTGGGGGTAAGGTAGAGAAATGTGAAGTTTGTGCTCAAACAAAGATCACAAGAAAACCCTTTCCTCGGGTTAATCGAAGTACAGATCTTCTGGAGTTGGTACACTCCGATATCTGTGACTTCAAACAGTTCTCTACAAAGGCCGGGATGAAGTATTTCATAACCTTCATCGATGACTTCTCCAAGTATGCGTTCGTCTACTTGCTGAAGGCTAAAAATGAAGCATTCGAGAAGTTCAAGGAGTTCAGAGCCGAAGCTGAGCGGCAGACTGGACAACAACTCAAAAGGATAAGAAGTGATCGAGGTGGGGAGTACAGGTCTCATGAATTCTTATCGTTCTGCAATGAACATGGAATTGTCAATGAGACTACGGCTCCGTACTCTCCTCAATCAAACGGAGTAGTAGAGAGGAAGAACAGAACGTTAACAGAAATGATTAACTCAATGTTGTTGACTGCTGGTCTTCCTAAGTGCTACTGGAGAGAAGCTGCATTGACGGCCACTTTTATTTTAAATAGAGTGCCTCATGCAACTTCAGACGTTACTCCTCATGAACTCTGGTTCAAGGTCAGACCTAACTTGAATGTCATTCGAGTGTGGGGGTGTCTGGCATATGTCAAGCTTCCAGATCTGAAGATTCAGAAGCTTGGAACAAGGACTACTAAGACGATCTTCTTGGGGTATGCCGAGAAGAGTGATGCTCGGAGATTTCTTGATATTGAGTCAAATCATATCATTGAATCTCGTAACGCAGAATATTTTGAAGACAAATTTGCAAGGCACAAGAATATTGTTCTTGCGGATGTTCCGAAGAACAATGAGGGTGCGCAGGTCTTTAATAAAGATGTGGTCCAAGAAGATGTTGTTGTTGAAACAACGGTTGAACCAGATCTCGCTGAGCCGTCAACGAAGCGAGTGAGGAGGCCGAAGGACTTCGGAAGTGACTTTGTCACCTATCATGTGGAAGCTGATTCGCTTACCTATGATGAGAAGATGAAGACCAGAGACGCAGTTTTCTGGAAGGAGGCGATTGACAATAAAATTGATTCCATCACCTCAAATAACACTTGGGTGTTGGTTGATCTTCCTGAAGGAGCAAAACCCATCGGATGCAAATGGATCTTCAAGAAGAAGATGAAAGCAGACGGAACTATTGACAAGTTCAAGGCTAGGTTGGTAGCCAAGAGGTTTTCTCAGAAGCAGGGGATTGACTATTTTGACACATATGCTCCAGTAGCCCGGATGACCACCATCAGAATATTGATTACTTTCGCAGCAATACATAAGATGGTGATACATCAGATGGATGTGAATACGGCTTTCCTAAATGGCGAGTTGATCGAAGAGATTTACATGCAACAACCAGAGGGATTTGTCATCAGGGGTCTTGAAGACAAAGTCTGTAAGTTGGTAAAATCCTTGTACGGTCTTAAACAAGCTCCCAAGATGTGGCATGAGAAATTTGACAAAGTTATAAGGTCAAATGGCTACATGGTCAGCGATACGGACAAGTGTGTTTACACGAAGTTCGCTGATGGAAGAGGTGTGATCGTTTGTCTGTACGTGGACGACATGCTTATCTTGGGTACGGATATTAGATGTGTCACGGAGACAAAGAAATTCATCTCAAGCAAGTTCAGTATGAAGGACTTGGGGGAAGCTGATGTGATCTTAGGGATCAAGATCATCCGGACAGACACTGGACTAGCGCTGTCACAGTCTCATTATATTGAGAAAATGATCACTCGTTATAGGTATCGGGATCTTCTAGGGATCGACAGGTTTGATATGAAGCTGAAGCCTAATTCAGGGGAAAGCGTTAGGCAGCTGGAGTATGCAAGCGTAATCGGAAGTTTGATGTATGCTACTACTGCTACAAGGCCTGACATAGCTTTCACCGTCAGAATGCTGAGTCGTTTCACAAGTAACCCAGGTGTTGAACACTGGAAAGCTGTAAAACGGGTTATGAGATATCTCAAGAAGACTCAGATATATGCACTGTACTACAGCGAAGATCCGCCGGTAGTGGAAGGCTTCAGTGATGCCAGCTGGTGCTCAGAGGTGGAGAGCGAGAGGTCCACAGGTGGATTCATTTTCACAATGGATGGAGCTGCTATATCGTGGAAGTCGAAGAAGCAGACTATGCTCTCGCGGTCATCCATGGAATCTGAGTTCTTTGTACTTGATACCGCAGCCGAGGAAGCAGAATGGCTTCGGAAGCTCATGTATGATCTTCCAATGGTTGGGGCACAAATACCGGTGATACCGATATATTGCGACAACCAAACGACTGCGGCGGTGGCATCAAATGACCTCTTCAACGGGAAGAAGAGGACTGTGCGGTTGAAGCACAGGGCAGTACACGATCTTATCAAGAGAGGTATTATTGCAGTGTTTGATGTTCGGAGTCAGGAGAACCTGGCGGATCCGTTCACCAAGGGCCTCAAGCGCCAGCTGGTCGATGACACAGCTTGTAAAATGGGCTTGAAGGCATTCTGATATTGTATTATTGTATTCCTACCATAAAGTTTTATGCTATTAGTTCAAAGATTTATCTACTAGGCATCTAGCTTTTGGTTTAAGGGAGGACCACTAATCGAAATAATATTAGGAATGGTGGGTGCATGTTCTATCGGGCATGGAGAGGTTACGGACCTATAACCACTGTTGTCTGCTGTTGTTTTCTGCAGAAAACGGTTCATGTGGGAAGGTTGGCTTAATTGTCTTAATGAGTTCACATGCAGAGTGAATGCCTGGTGTACTTTACAAGAAGCACGGTAGAGCAGCACTACAAGGAGTGAAACTCCATGCTGCAGTGGGGTGACTCCACAATGAGGTTCCTATATGTGGGGTGCGGCCCAGGAATAGGATAAAGCCTCGGCTTTGCAGGCCAAGTCATAGCGGCGTAGCACCGCAAATAGGCAGTTAGCCGAATGTTGTATGTTAAAAATAAAGAGGGGTGTAGTCAGCACTACAAAGAGGAGGAGTTCCTCATGTTACAGTGGCACGACACCACGATGAGGTACCCGGTTAGGGATAAAGCCTCGGCCTTGCAAGCCATGTCGTTGCGGCGTAACACCGCAAGGGAGCCTAAGGCTTCATGCTAGGTAGTTTGGCACTACAAAGAGGTGGTTGCCTCATGCTACAGTAGTATGACACTACGATGAGGTTCCCGGTACGGGGTAAGGCCTCGACTTTAAGCCATGTCATGGCGGCGTAGCACCGCAAGGGAAGCGCAAAGCGCTTCATGCCATGTCTCTTTATAATGAACTTACCTATAGTGTATGGACAAAGAGATATCAGGCCATCTCTTGAGGGTAAACTTGTAGACACCAAAAATTATACAATGAAACTAGGCTGGCACAGGACCTTTAATGTGTAGCCAGAAGCACATGTAACTACATTATGTGAGTGGAAAGAATTTCAGCTATGATACAGAATTCAAGGCTTAGTCCATTCTTGTATTATAGTCTGATTTTTAATCTATGCGGGAAGATTCAAGTCGTTAGTGACATCTCTCATAATGAATGATGGACAGTTACTGTGGGGAACACTTATACCCATATATAGAGATATGTGGGGAATTGTTGGAGTTTTGGCCTTTCCTTTTGAAACTTTAGTCCCACATCGGATAGGCCAAAGAGTTTGTATCTCTATATATTAGCTTTGCTATTATTGGAGATGCACATGTGGTGTGGAGGTGCACATGGGTTTGCCATGTGGGGTTATTTTTCTAATGGGAAAAAGGCTAAAATCAACAATAAAAGCATTCATGCTTTTTGCTCTTGGGAAATTTATTTCCATAGGAGCTAAGCCCCGTAGGGGCTTAGCGACTCGGACTCGGACTCGGGCTCATGGGCTCATGAGGCGTAATATGGTGTTTTGTTGGAGCACTTTGTACTTAGCACGTCAGCATCGTCGCTAGGCGCATAGTGCGCTTTAGTTGCGCTCGTTGCGCGAGCCACTTGCGCAGCCACGTTGCGCAAGCCCAGTTGTGCTGTCCAGTTGCGCATGCCCAGGTGCGCAAGCCCAGCTGCGCGCCTAGGTTGCGCTCAGGTTGCGCTTGGGTGCGCTGGGTTGCGCAGGGTTGCACTGGGTTATGCTGGGTTGCGCTGCTTGTGCAGTGTGTGCAGTGTGTGCAGTGCGTGCAGTGTACGCAGTTCAGTGTGCGCTCTATCCCACAAAGTGCAAGGAGCGCTGGGTGTGCGCAGTTGGCAGCAGAACGTGCGTTTGCATGTTCTGGGCGGTTGCTACATGTTCGGGGTGGTTATTACCACGTCCCTAACTTTGTGGCAACCGACCAGTTCCTGCAGGGCCTATATAAGGCATCCTCTCTCTCAAGGCTCATTACAGAATAGAAAGAGAAGCCACCAGAAAGTTTACGAAGTGTTCTTCAGCACAAGTAAACAGAGAATTCAGACGTGTTCTTTAACACAGTTCTGATCTGCAGCCTTCGAGAGAGAGAGGAAAGGCGCCGCACCAGTGTTGCTTTTGCACGGGAGTTCATGTCCGTTCGAGGAGTCAAAAAAGTAGGAGTGTTCCAAGTTCTCCGACGAACTTGCTGGTTCCTGGAAACTGTTCGTGTAGGGCGAATAAAGCTTTGAGCAATGGCGATCATTCACCCCAGCAGGAGTTCTTCCATCTTTCGCCAGTCACCTTCTTCGTTGCTGCCAGTAACTCTGATTGTGTCTTCTTTTTAGAAGTACTACGATCTGATTGCTGTGATTACGAAATCTTTTTAGATTCTCGTTATATCATAACGATATCTTTTTAGATCTTCGTTATACTTGTGCAACCTTCCTAGAAATGTTGCGTTGGAACATTATTTTTACAATTGTTTCATATTCTCAGTTTTCCATTGAAAAATTGTGCCCCGACGCTAACACAAACTCTACGAGAGGGGGTCAAGATGGCTGCTAAAGTCTTTCTGTAATTATGCGAAGGCTTTTTCTATGGACACCACACAAATTACTAGGGGCTATCCCAAAAATGTTCAAAAATATTACAAGTTTGCCATCATTTTTTTTACTTGGGGCTAGCCCAATTTTTTCCGGTTAGTAGGACTGCCAACATGCTGGCAGTCCTAACATTATGTTAGGACTGCCAACATGCTGCCAGTCCTGGCATAATGCTAGGACTGCCAACTTGCTGGCAGTCCTAGGACTGCCAGCATGTTGGCAATCCTAACATAATGTTAGGACTGCCAACAAGTTGGCAGTCCTCGGAGGAGAAGAAGAAGAAGAAGCAGCAACAACACCTACATCCATCCATCTATGTCTCCTCCTCTCTCCTCATCCTCCTCCTCCTCCTCCTTGCTCCTCCTCCTCCTCAGGCCCCGTCCTCCGCCCCCTCCGCTTCTCTACTGCCGTCACCTCCTCCTCCTCCGGCCCCAAAGAAGAAGAAGCAGCAGCAGCAACACCTACATCCATCCATCCATCCATATCTCCTCCTCTCTCTGTCTCCTCCTCCTTGCTCCTTCTCCTCCTCCTCCTTCGGCCCCGTCCTCCGCCCCCTCCGCTTCTCCACCGCCGTCGCCTCCTCCTTGCTCCTTCTCCTCCTCCGACCCTGTCCTCCGTCCCTCCGCTCCTCCACCGCCGCCGAACTCGACTTCATGCACGTCATCCACTCCCGCTACCCCTCTGCTGGAGCAAGGAGGAGGAGGAGGATGAGCAAGGAGGAGGAGGGAGGAGGAGGAGAAGGAGGAGGAGGAGGAGGAGGAGGAGGGAGGAGGAGGAGGAGGAGGAGAGAGGAGGGAGAAAAAAAACCTAATACTGGGCTGCCCCCAAGTAATTTTCGGGACGTCCCCAGTAAAAGTTCCTCAAACCTGGGCTGTCCCCTAGTAAAATGACGCCCCCAGTAATTGTTGTGGTGCCCATAGAAAAAGCCTTATGCAAAACTTGTGGGAGCTAGTCCTCATAGTCCGTGCCTAAATTATTGGTATTATTATAATTTTATTAGTTAAGCAGTAAACATAGTTTTATCTAAAGAAAAAACTCACATACAACATATTACAGAGAGAACGAAGTCCTCGAATTCATTTAGCAATCGTCTATGGTACAATCAACAATCCCCTCCCCTCATGGTTGAAATTATTAAATGACTGTATGGTACAGACATTTGTTGTGTTCCGTACTATATTTGGCAACATGCTGGGGCGGATCTAGAAACTAAAGCTGGGTTGGACTACCAAAATTTTGGGTGGACTGGAAGTAGATAAATCCATATAAAAAATTAAAAAAAATTTATATAAAAAAAATATAAATTTTTTTTTGGGGTGGGCTCTAGCCCACCCCAACCCCCTCTTAGATCCGCCCCTGGCAACATGAAACCTGTTTGTTTGCTAGAAAATGATGTAAACTCGAGTTTTATAATCTAATACGAAAGTTAGGTAACATAATACAAAATGATTATGAATCAGTACAATCGAGAATATATATATATATATATATATACCGCCAGGAATGGCTCAAACCCTAGGATTTTGCTCTCCAAACCTTAGGATTTACTCCTCCATTTTCGTCTCCGACTTCCTAAAACTCCATGTAACAGCGGACCACTGGGCATCCTCCCTGGCGATCAAGCCGTACTCCACCAGACGCTACACGTGCTTCACCATCTTGTCCATCCTCCTGAAAATGTGGAAGATGTCAGAGACCATCCAGGTATACGACTTCATTTTTGAGGCTGGGTCTTTCCTTATTCGACTAGGTTCACCGGAATCAGTAGACAAAGTCATCAATGAGGCACCTTGGAGCATCAACAATGATCTGTTGGCTTTAGAAAGGTTCGATCCTGGTCGCCTTCCCGAAGAATATCTCTTCCAACAAGCCGACTTCTGGATCCAACTGCACAGGCTCCCTCCTAAATTCTTGAATAGGCGGTCGTGATGAGAATAGCAGAAGTCCTGGGATCTCCAAAGCCTTGCTCGTTAGCTGATGAAGCGAAGTGGAAGACGTTTACTCGTATTAAAATTCTCATGGATATATCAAAGCCGTTGAAGAAGCGCATAACCACGATGCTTGACGGGGTTACGACGGGGGAGGTGGTGGTCAAGTATGGACGGCTTCCCCGTTTGTGTTGCTTCTGTGCAAAGGTTGGTCATTCATATGCACCCTGCAAGGAGAAAGAGCGGTTCCAGGATCTAGCCGGAGATGATTGGTCCGAGGAAGAAAAGGTTCGACTAAGAGATCTTCTTCGGCCAAGAATCAATGAAGAACAATACCGTGCTGTCTTAAGCGTGTTGTAAGCCAAAATCCCGAGCCGCCCCAGACGAAAACCTTCCTAGGTCACAGGGCCCCTCTCCACTGGCAGAAGATAACCTCGCCACTTCCCATCACCCAGAGCATTCGACAGAGGTAGCTTCCCTAAGCCAGTCGGAGGGACGTGTCACGACCCATAACCTGTGTAAGGGCACAGTGCGTAACAGCGCCCAGCCTACGCCGCAGAATCGGCGGTAGAACGCTGTACAAGGTCACTATCTAAACAACAACTCACGCAAATATATATTATACTTTTCAAAACTCAACTCCGAACGGAGGACAAGTATAAGATATGATAATACTCAATCACAGTCTAAGCACGATATGATAACACAGAATCACAAAAGCTATACAAACTCCAAAACAACAACAACTCTAATAAACTGCTAAAATAATAATATCTCAAACAATCTCAAAACAAAGTCAAGATCTCAATTTATTACAATATAAGTTCAATATGAAAGTCTAAAGCAAGTATACTTTACTAATCTCCCGATCACTCCTGAGTGTCAAGGTCCAAGGTAGCTATACTGTCTTCGGATCCCAAGCAAGTAGGGCAAGTGTGCTCAGGACAAGCATCTGTAATATTTTCAACAGGTCCAGTCAGGACAGGAACAAGCACAACTCATCTAAAAAATCCAAGTAAATGACAGAGAACTATAAAGCAGTTATAGACAGTTTTATTGATGAACATGGTAGTTTATATTCAGGTGATGGTATAGAGAAATAGTTAAGATACAAGAAAAGTATGATAACTAAAATAAGAGAAGAATCATGGCAATGCAGACTATAAAATAAGATTCTAGCTGAACTAGAGTAACATGATAAGTCCAGATAGTAAATGTAAGACAAGTGTAAATCAATGTAAATCCAGTATGAGACGAATCTAATACGAGATGAATCCAGTACAAGATGATTCTAGTCAGTGATCAAGAATCCAGGTGAGACCAGCTGTATTCTAACAGTGTATTTTAAAATACCGAGATCGACATGTAAACGGCTGTAGGTATCAGGCACATCACTCACTGATCTGGCGAGGGATGGCTATGCTTCTAGTAGATTCCAGTTTGGAGATTCCAAATTTGGGATATGTCTACATGTCTTACTCAATACTTTCCCGCCCCACAATACAAGTGAATCCAAAATTTGACACAAGAATCGAGATGAGTCCAGCCAAACATGATGATACCAGCAATAATTCTAGAATGATTCTAGTAATAGAGGCCAGACAAGATGGTATGTGTGTCGCATACATGAATCCAGAATTATTCATACGTGTTGTAACAGAGAATCACATAGAACTAACTAGAACTGAAGTACAGTAATTGACAAGTAAATGAGAGAACTATCAGAGAATGTATTCGTCTGATACCCTGTGCAACTGATGGAAATAGACATTTGAACCTGAGTCACAATAACCTAAATAAAGCAATATAGGTTATAATTTATCCAAAATAAGGTAAATGAAATCTATAATGCAATCTACATGATTCTAAGCCAATCTAGGTCAACTCTGGTCAAACTAGGTCAACTCTAGTCAAACTACAAGTCTAACCTACAAGTCATATAAGGTAAACCACTCTAGGCCTATATACATGTCACTACCCGTACCCACTTTGAGGGTACAAGTACGTAACAACGTCCAGCCTACGCCGCAGAATTGGCGGTAGAACGCTGTTCTAAGTCTCTAACTAACAATCAACTCATACAGTATATATTGTACTCATCATGATCAACTCCGAACGGAGGACAAGTATAAGATATTGTAACTCAATCACAGTCTAAGCACGATAAGATAACGCAGAAGAAATAACTAAGAAATAGAAAGACAACTACTATAATAATAACAAAATCTCAACAATCTCAAATACAACACAAGTTCTAAAACATGAAAACTAAACCAAATCAACTAGCTAGTCTCCCGATCACTCCTGAGTGTCGGGGCCAAAGGAAGCTATGCCATCTCCTGGTCCATAGTAAGTAGGGCAAGTGTCTTCGGAACAAGCATCTGTAATATTTTTAACAGGTCCAGTCAGGATAGGAACGAGTACAACTCATCAAGAAAACCCAAGTAAATAAAAGAGAACTATAAAGCAGTTATAGACAGTTCTATTGATGAACATGGTAGTTTATATTCAGGTGATGGTATAGAGAAACAGATAAGATACAATAAAAGTAAAGTAACTAAAATAAGAGAAGAATCATGGCAATGAAGACTGTAAAATAGAACTAGTTGAACAAGAGTAGCATGATAAGTCCAGACAGTAAATGTAAACAAGTGTAAATCCTATGTAAATCCAGTACGGAATGAATCTAATACAAGATGAATCCAGTACAAGATGATTCTAGTCAGTGATCAAGAATCCAGGTGAGACCAGCTATATTCCTATAGTGTGTTTTAAAATACTGAGATCGACATGTAAAAGTATGTAGGTATCAGACACATCTCTCACTGATCCGACGAGATATGGCTATGCTTCCAGTAGATTCCAGTAAGGAGATTCCAGATTTGGGATATGTCTACATGTCTTACTCAATATTTCCCCGCTCCGCAATACAAGTGAATCCAGTACAAGGCACAAAAATCGAGAAAAGTTCAGCCAAACACGATGATACTAGCAATAATTCCAGAATGATTTCAGTAATAGAGGCCAAACAATATGGTAAGTGTGTCGCCTACATGAATCAAGAAATATCCATATGTGTGGTAACAAAGAATCACATAAAACTAACTAGAACTGAAGTACAGTAACTGACAAATAAATGAGAGAACTATCAGAGAATGTACTCGCCTGATACTCTGAAAAGAGTAGTATAATATCAGATGTCTCCACCAGGGTCACAATGTCCTAAATAGTACAGTACAGGTTATAATGTGTTTAAAATAAGGTAAATGAAGTTTATGATGCAATCTACATGATTTCTAGGTCAACCTAGGTCAAAGTCAACTCTAAGTCAAACCTGGTCAACTGTCTAGGTCAAACTAGGTCAAAATCAAACTTTGGTCAACCAGGGTCAATCCAAGTCAACGTCTAGTTAAACTAGGTCAACAACAAGGCTATCTTGGTCAACTGGTCAAACTTAGGCTAGCAAGGGTCAATTGGTCACATTTAGACTCAATGTTGACTTTTGGTCAACTCAAGTCAATCCTGAACAATTGGGTCAAACCTTGGTCAATTCCTGGATTTTGGTCAAACTTAGACTAGTCAACAAGGTAATTAGGTCAATATGGGTCAATTGGTTTTAACTAGTCAATCTAAGCCTATCTTAAAACCAATGTATGTGATACAACACATACATATATCTCATAGTTATATATATATACCTTACCACTATTATGTGCATATCTATATATAAGCTATATACAATCATCCTTATATAATATATATATTTCAACTATATACCCCAAATCAAAACCTGAACCAAATAACACCATAAATCAAGTATTTGCCAAAACCATATCAATTACCTACTGAGTTGGAAAACCTGAAAACAAAATCCTATAAAGCTATACATGAATAGATACAGGAAGGGAAAGGACTGAAGGGAAGAAGGGGATACCAAGTTCACAACCTATTTCGAAATCTCATACCACATGTGAATCATAAAAACCCAATTGAAAATATGTTCTCAGTTAACCAAATCACAACCTATCTACCAATACAACCAAATGTAAAGGAATAAAAGTAAATTAAAAAAAAAAAGAAAAAAGAAAATCTGGAAACCCTAAACTAATTCTCATTCTCAGTTCTCAATTCAGATTTACATATATACATATAAACTCAACTGTCAAAGCACTCTAATTCAATATCCTAACAATCCCATCCTAACATTCACGAACACACTCTCAAATGCAGATAACACAATAAGGGGACAGTGGTGATATCGGGCTAGGTGTTCCTGTGTGAACATGAGTCACATAAATGTGTGTGTGTGGTATGTAACAAGTGTGTGAAAAGTGATGTACAGTGATGTGAATCATGTGTCAATGGCAATGTGAATGGAGTGTATCAGATGTGTGCCAAGTATGAAGAATGCAGTGAGTGCAAGTGTCAAGAGTGTGGCAAAATATGAAGATGTGTGAGCAGTGAGTAGTGTCACACAAGTGTCCAGATGAATGTGTCAACAATGAGTGGTGTCAGTATGTCGATATGTAGGTTCTCAGATGTGTGTGTCAATACATAATGAACTCAGTTCTCAGTGAATGCCTTTCAGTCCAGTTAACAGTGTTTCTAAGCAATTCGAAACCAACTATCCCATGCCAATATTGACCCTAACATGTGGCTAATCTCAGATAAATATAGATGAATCATTTATGATGACTAATCCTCAACAATTCAATACTAATAAAGCTCAACAAAAATCAATCAGTGAACAGTATCAGGAAAAACCTATTTTTAAACCAAAACCAAATCGAAAACCCAAATAAACATTCGTGTGTCAGGGGGTACAAACATGGGGACATGTCATGCACATCCATGTGTCCCAATGTGTCCAGGAATCGAAACACAAAGTGTCCAAGAAATCAAAAAAACTGAATGTCAGAAAATAGCAACAGAGTGTCCTCGTGCAGTGAGGACACGGCCTCGTGCACGCGACACAGGGCATGACACGACTCATGCTCGTGCCCACGTATTCGCCCCATATAGGGCTACACTCTTGTCATCCTGCACTGCATCCCGGTGTCCCCGTGTCGTATCAAAATGTGTGTATCAGTGTGCGTTTTCACGCGCGTACAACACAGGCAAGGATCAGTGCGATCGAGTTTTCTCTCGATCCACTCGATCATTTTGCCTCAAATTTTGTGTAGCTGATGGCGGGCAGTGCCCCCAAGTGACCACAAAAAATTAGGTCATGAGAGTCCGTGTCGTGTCCTGTGTCGAGCCCGTACAGCAGGGACTGCACGGGCACAGTGCTGTGTCTCGTGCGTGCGTGTGTGTCTAAATTTGGACCCAAAAAGTGTCCAGAAATGTTCTCAGTAGGATACGAATTCACAGAACACACATAGGGCTACAAATCCATGAAATTAGTTTTCAAAATTACTATGTTTTAATCCATTCAAGCATTTCATCAAACACTTAGCAATACACATAGACACATGTCCGATACGGACACCAAATGGACACGGTTTCCTACCAAACTTGAGGGACAGCTAGGGGACACCTAGACCTAGCCTAATATGCAAAGAAATCAGAATAAAAATGTAATTTGAAGGGTTTTACCTATAGGTACAAACGATCAAGAAAAGCCCCAAATCGGTTGGTTCCCGATGCTAGCCAAATCCTCCAAATTGTACTCAAACTAAAATTACTCTCCATGAATATCAAATAGAGGGTGGTTAGAATCTATTGCAAAAGATTTGGATAAAAAAGAAATTAAAATGGAATTATTAGGAAATTGGGAAGATGGGAATTTATATTTCCTTCCTAAAAGTTGGTTGAGCACAAAAGAAGCAAGAACAAAGGAATAAAGGTTTAAATCGGGTGGGGATCCCTATGTGGCTGGTCACTTAGGGTTTGGTTAGGGTTTGGGATCAAGTCTTGGGCCTATGGGCTTAAGTCACAAGTCATGGAATTAAAAGTCACAAGTCATAAGTCATTGTCCTATTCTTAATTCTCCTATTTCAAACTTGGTTCTTAATGACTAGAAATGGGTTAACTTAAGTTAGACTAGGGTCACCATAACTAGGGTTAGCTTCTAGGCTAGTCTACAAAGTCTCAATAAGTCAAAGTCAAGATATCAATCACCAATTCAATAAAACATAAAATAATTCAAAGAGGCCAAATGACCAAAATACCTTCATGTCCAAAAGTAAAAATAAATCATCCTAATGACATGGTTAGGCTCTAGGTTAGACAGTCTCTAGGGTTTCACTAGCAGCACATCAAAATCACAAGTCATGCCTTAAAATAAATTTTAAATTAATAAAAAATCACCAAAAATATAATATGATATAAATATCAAAAATCATAATTATAATTACAAAAGTTCAAAATTATCCTCATTTAGAAAACTGGGTGTTACAATATAATATAGGTACAATACATACATGCATATTCATTACATTCATTATTGCATACATAGATACTTGCATATCATTTATTCATATCCCATATACATGTATACTTCAGTTCATGCATTATATTCATTCACATATCATTAAGTTGCATACATATACTTATTTTCATTACATACATGTCATTCATGCATATTACATACTTACATGCATCTATACATTATATACATTGTATACAACATGTAAAAAATAGAAGAGAAAAAAAAGAGAAAAACAGAAATGGAAAGGGAAGGGAAAAATGTAAGAAAAAGGAAAAATAGTGGACATATATATGCTTGCATCATATATTCTATATTACCATACATGCTATCATTATATATTGTATTACATTAGGTATACATTATGCACTCATATCTATCATTACATGTACACCTTGCATTCGTATCTAGCATTCATTATATGCATTCATGCATACATTGTATATCATTCTTTCATTCATGCATTTATGCATTGCTTACATACATTACATTGATTGTATTCCTACATGCTTGCATTCAACCATATATATACATTAATGTAAAGAGGATACATATAATATATATTATTTTGTTTATTTGACATATCATG
This sequence comes from Iris pallida, assembly GCA_029216955.1. NCBI lineage: Eukaryota > Viridiplantae > Streptophyta > Magnoliopsida > Asparagales > Iridaceae > Iris > Iris pallida. The sequence continues at coordinate 2,407,051 of JANAVB010025400.1, read as the reverse complement.
CATTACATACTCTATATTTATTTAACATCCATACTACATAGGCTTACAGGTTACACAAAATGCCTATATCGTATAGTCACTCTTCTACTTAAAAAATACTGTATCAATTGGGCCTTCACTAAATTCTAGGATTAAAGTATATCGTAGCCCTTGATGTTAGCTTTTCGAAACTTCAAACGGATCGCATTTCGTGTCCGGAAGCACCCAAAATTGCGAAAACACCGAAACACATTTGTTTTCGGACATCTGACACTCAAATAATTTTACAGAAAGTTTTAAAATAATTTTGGCTTATTAGAATATATATTTGGAAAGCTAACTTCGATACGGCTCTTTTAAAAAAAAGGGAAGATTAATCGAAATTCTAAGCTAAGAGTTATGACATTTCTAAGTTGCTTTGGTTAATAAAAACGTGGATGAATATTATGACGAATTTGAGTTGTTTTAGACAAAAGAAACACACGTAGGCCAAGATACATAGATACCAACATAGGTATCCAAATAAAACTCATTCTAACCATCCTAACTAAGATCAATCCACTCTCTAACCATTCTAAAACTGAATTTAAATATCTATTTAAACTATTAGCATACATACATACACATGGGGTGTCCTAATTTGGGATCTATCAAGTAGGACATAAGACACATATCTAAAATCGTCAAGAGAGCTCCAAATGGCCTCAAATTTGAATCTAAATGGGGTACATACATGGGGGTGGATCCTATGGATTCAAAACTAACTAATATGCATAGAAAATCAATTTAGAGGCTTGGTTTTACCTATTGGGAGTGGAATCCCAATGATACTCCCAAGGACACGGCTCCGATACGAAGATCTTCCAAAAAGGACACTCCTTGCACTTTGCTCCAAATCTTTGCTAGCACCCTCACTTGGTAGTATGAGAAGGTTGGATGAAAGTTTTGGTGGAGGGATGTAAGGATTTGGAGATCAAATCAAAGAGGAAGCTCTCTAATTTGGGAAAGAACACTTCGTGAAAGAAAATAGACAAGATGGAATGAAATGAAAGGAAGGAAGGCTAACCTACCTATAGTGGCTGCCATTAAACCCTATTTGGGCCTTGGAGGAAAATCCAATAAGGCCTCAACTAGTCCTCTTGGTTAATTTTAAGTAAGGTTCAAGTTTGGGATCAAATGGGTTAAATTTAAACCTCTAACTTAACCAATCTAACAAGTGGGATTAGTCAAAACTTACTAACTTAGTTAGTTGGATTTGTGGGCCATGACTAACTAATCTTGGGGTTCCTTCTAGAGTCTAAGCTACCCGGGTCACTAACACAAGTCAGAACGAAACGAAACTCAAACCCGACTAAACAAATCCTGTAAAATCAATATTAAAATATAAAAATTTCCAAAATATTAAAATATAAAAAATTACCAAAATCACAATACATCAATTTAAATATTATTAAAATAATCTAAAATTCATCAATTAATTAAAATTCTAAATAATTTAAAAGTCACAAAATGACCAAAATACCCTTAGCCTAAAAGTTGTAAATAGTCATTCTAATCACATGGTTAGGTTCCCATGGTCATGGTTAGTCTCTAGGCTCAACAGTTCTAGGGTTCACTAGCTAACACATCAAAATTATAATTCACTAATTTTAAATAGTATTAAATAAATAAAAAATCCTCATAAATCATAAATCATATTATTAAATAATAAACTTTTACAAAAGTTCAAAATTACCCTCATTTCAGAAAATTGGGTGTTACAGGACCACCGTCTCAGGCGGCGGTCGCTAACTTGCGGTAGAATCTCCAACTTACCAAGTATATCCCACCACAAAACGGGGACCAATCTAAACTAATCACCCAGATCCCAACATTCCAGCATATCACCAGCAGGAAATTCATGATTGGCCAGAGAAAATTGCTTACTCAACCACCCTGGGGGACCACCCAGATTTAATGATCACCGATTCTCTTGGGCTCCTCCCCGAGCACAATCACCCTTCTTCCTCGGGATTACACCACGAGCTTATCTGGACCTACCATACCAATCAGATTCCACCATCATTTCCCGCAAACTACCTAATCACCCTTCCTGTTCAACTGCTCGCCCCAACCCTAATAATTCCCAGTTCTCCCCTCACCTCTCCACCTAATTCCTCTCATCCCTCCTCCCTGTCCCACCAAGATGACTTTCAAATGCAAATCTCCAACCCGGGTTTCATAATCCACAAATCCCTCTGCAGCAAAGCCTCCTGGAAAAGACTAGAACGAAAGAACCAATCCAGACCCCCTCCTCTCCCCACACCGAATTCTAGAAAAAGAGAGACTGAACCTCCGATGTCCCCTATCTTAGCGAAATGACCTACGAGTCACATCTCAATCTGATCCCCAAATGGCAAGGTCGTGGTGGCTGACCTCAAACAGCCGCACAAACAATGTTAGTCTTCTCTTGGAACTGTCAAGGTTCGGGAATGCCTCGACAGTCCAAACACTCTGCTCATTCCTTATTGCGTCCCGTCCATCCATCTTCTTCATTGCTGAAACCATCTCCTCTCCTCATCACACTGCTTTCACCCTCCCCTCGCTCGGTTACCAAAATATTTTTGTCGTTCCGTCTAGAGGCCACGCGGGCAGACTCTGGTTAGGCTGGATGATTTTATAAAGGTAAAGGTATCATTCTCCTCAAAGAATCTCATATTGCTCTCCATAGAAGACTACCACGACATAGCTGTATGAAATTTATTATGCGTATACGGATGTCCGAATGCAAAAGACAAATCTGTACTATGGAACTCCATTATAGATATGGCGAAAGACTTCTCCGTCCCTTGGTGCTGCATAGGTGATTTCAATGCCGTCACCAAACCATCTGACAAATCCGGTGGCAGAGGATTTGACGTTCGCGTGGCAGCTCCATTCACTCATATGCTTAACCAGTATGGTCTGATCGACTTGGGATGTATCAGACATGCCTATACATGGTCCAATGGTCGAAGCTTCAACTTCCATATTAGAGAACACCTCGATCGATCCATCGCGACTGCAGATTAGTGTAACATGTTTCCGTTCGTAACTGTCTCTACTATTCCCCGCTAAAACAGCGACCACGCACCAATTTTGCACAACATTTACAATAAGATGCGGCCAAGGAAGCGTATTCTTCGTTTTAAGGCACAGTGGATGAGCCACCCCTCCTTCACAGACACTCTCAGACTTGTAGAAGCATGTAAACTCTCAACCAACTTTGTCATTGACTCAGAAGCTTCATTCCACTTTAGCTAACCTCAACCGGTGGAGTAGATTAACATTTGGGAGTTTCAAAACCCGCATATCATCCCTGCAACATCACCTAATTTCCATTTAATCAACATCTGTATCCGTTGAGGCACTCTAGGAAGAATATGCGATAGCTTCAGAACTGAAAGAACTCTGGACCCTTGAAGAAATCTATTGGAGAAAATCCGCAAAATGCAAATTGATCAATGGTGGGGACAAGAATACAAAATATTTCCATATGTTGGCTACTAATCGTAAAAGAAGAAACAATATTCATGCATTGCGTCTCCCAAATGGCAATTGGACTGCAAGCAAGGTTGATATCTCATCAACTTTAATTGATCACTTCAAAGGTTTATTCACTGATGAAGGCTCATCCCTAATTGATATGGACCTAGTCATATCCCCGAACCCTATCTCCTTGGAAGAAAATTCGTTCCTAAGGTCGATTCCCAGTTCGGAGGAGAATGAGAACACCATGTAACTTCCCTATATTTTATATGAGTAATTATTGATTTATTATGAAGTTTATAGTATTTTAGAGAAATTTATATGATTATGAGATAAGGTAGTGCATATTATATGATATATATATATTTTTTTTATATGAGATAAGGTAGTGCATATATATATATATATATATATATATATATATATATATATATATATATGCATTGCTAATAATACCTAGTAGTAATATATTATTTATCCTGAGTAACTATGTTTTAGAAATCCTTAGGATTATTTTCCTATATTTTTGGTATTAGAGATTTTTATTAATTTTTATCTATAAATTTGTGGTATTAAATTTCATATCTGTTTATATATAAGTGCTTATATAAGGGTGTGTATATATAATTGTATATAGGTTGCGGACGAGAGGAATAGCATGGTTGCGGAGAAGTTTATCTTTGTGCTCCAAGATTTGCACAGGCTCTTCAACGTATGACAAGTCTGCCTTCAGATCTAGCTGACCCAAATCTACTACATAGCTCGGATCGTGCACGTACTTCCGCAATTGTGAGACATGGAAGACGTCGTATACCTCCGACAATGCAAGCGGTAAGGCAATTTGGTAAGCAACTGGGGTGACTTGCTTCAATATTTCGAACGGGCCAACAAATCTTGGGCTCAAGTTTCCTTTCGCACCGAACCTGAAGACTCCACGTAAGGGCATTACTTTCAAGAATACATGGTCGCCTTCCGAGAACTCGAGGGGGCGTCGTTGCGTATCGGCATAGCTCCTCTGTCGGCTTTGTGCTATCTTCAATCTCTCTCGTATTAACTTGACCTTCTGCACGGTCTGTTCCACCAGCTCCGGACCGAATATCTGCCGTTCCCCGACTTCATCCCAGTAAATGGGCGATCTGTACTTCCGGCCGTACAAAGCTTCATACGACGCCATTTGGATGCTGGACTGATAGCTGTTGTTGTATGCAAACTCGGCCAACGGTAGATGAACGTCCCAGCTTGACTTCAAGTCGATCGCACAGAGTCGTAATATGTCCTCGAGAATCTGGTTTACCCGCTTTGTTTGGCCGTCATTCTGAGGATGATAAGCTGAGCTAAACTTCAACTTCGTTCCCAATGCTGAATGATGACTATGAAGCGTGCCACGAACCGTCCATCCCGATCCGAGACGATAGATACTGGGACCCCGTGCAGCTGAACTATTTTATCAAAGTATATCTGAGCAAGGCGGTCGACGCTCCAAGTAACTTTAATGGCTAAGAAGTACGCTGACTTGGTTAGTCGATCGACGATGACCCAGACGACGTCGTTCCCTCGCGGCGTCTTCAGCAAGCCAACAATGAAGTCCATAGTGACATGATCCCATTTCCACTATAGAATGGCAAGGTTCTGAATCTTCCCGCCCGGTCGCTGGTGCTCGACTTTAACTTGCTGACAAGTCATACACTTTGACACAAAGAGCGCTACGTCCCTCTTCATGCTGTGCCACCAAAAGACAACGCAGAGGTCCTTATAAATCTTGGTGCTACTAGGATGAAAAGAATATTTTGCATAATACGCCTCTGATATTATCTCCTTTCTAAGTTTTGCGTCATCTGGAACGCATAGCTGACCCTTCACTCGCAATACTCCTGACTTGTCCTCTACAAAGTCAGACCCTTTCCCTGTTGATATCAGCTTTCGCATCTTCTCCAGGTATGGGTCGTCCTTCTGAGCAGACTTGATTCTCTCCAATAGGCTCGGTTCCAGCCACAGTTGTGACAGTTTCAGGTCTCTGAAATAAACACGGAGTTCAATGCCCATTCCTTCCAAATCACGCAGAAATCGATCGTTAATGCATAACGAAGCTAAGTAAATTCGACGTAGTGCATCCGCTACAACATTTCCCTTACCCAGCGTGTAGTCGATTGATAAGTCATAGTTTTTGATCAGTTCGAGCCATTGCCTTTGTCGCAAATTTAGTTCTTTCTCGGTAAAGAGATACTTTAGGCTTTTGTGGTCCGTATAAATCCTGCACGCCACGCCATAGAGATAGTGATGCCACAGCTTCAACACGAACACAATTGCCGCTAGTTCTAGGTCGTGTGTGGGGTAGCTCTTCTCGTGCTGCTTCAACTGCCAGAAAGCAAAAGATATTACCTTATCCCGCTGCATGAGCACACACCCCAAGCCCTGGCCAGTAGCATCATTGAAGATTTGAAATCCCTCCGTCCCTTCAGGAAGTGCAAGTATCGGGGCCGAAATGAGCCGTTGTTTGAGCTCTTGGAAGGAAGCTTCACAGTCGTCTGACAACTCGAATGTGACTCCTTTCAGGGTAAGGTGAGTCAACGGCGATGCAATCTTCGCGAAGTCCTTTACAAAGCGTTGGTAGTATCCTAGCAAGCCTAGGAAGCTTCAAATTTTGCTAACTGATGTGGACCATTTCCAATCAGCAACTGCCTTAACTTTCTTCGGATCGACTGCGATGCCCGCGGCAGAGATGATGTGCCCAAGGAATGAGATACTGTTCAGCTAGAATTTACACTTGCTCATCTTTGCATACAACTAATTCTCTCGAAGGGTTTGGAGTACCATCCGCAGGTGCTCTGCATGTTGCGCTCGATCCTTCGAGTAGACGAGGATGTCATCGATAAAGACTACCATAAATTTATCAACGAACGGACGGAACAACCGATTCATTAGATCCATGAAGACGGCAGGGGCGTTTGTCAGACAGAACGACATTATGAAGAACTCGTAGTGGCCGTAACGAGTGCGAAAGGCAGACTTTGGCGCGTCATCTGGCTTGACTTTGAGTTGGTGATAACCTGATCGCAGATCAATCTTCAAAAACACCGTTGCACCTTGGAGCTGGTCAAACAAGTCATCGATGCGGGACAGGGGGTATTTATTCTGGACGGTGGCCTTATTCAATTTTCGATAGTCGATGCAGAGCTGCATTGATCCACCCTTTTTCTTCACAAATAGCATGGGCGCACCCTACGGTGAGACACTCGGACGGATGAACCCTTTGTCAAGTAATTCCTGTAGTTATGCCTTTAGTTCTTTCAATTCTGCAGGGGCCATTCTGTATGGAGCTTTCGAGATCAGCCGGGTGTCAGGAAATGTATCGATAGGGAACTCTATTTCTCGATCGGGCGGCATGCCGGATAGCTCGTCCGGGAACACGTTTGGGAATTCTACCACAACGTCGGTCTGACCCGCGTTTGCACCATCCTATCTCATGTCATGAACGGATGCCAAGTAGCCTTCGCATCCGAAATGAAGCAGCTTCCGTACAGAAATTGCCGAGATCACCATGCAGGTTGCCGATGCTTCGCCACACGAATAACAGAATTTGGGCACTCTAGTTATGCGGAAGGTGACCCTCTTTTCTGCACAGTCGATGGTGGCGTTGCAAGGATCGAGCCAATCCATGCCCAATATGATGTCGAAGTCCTTCATATCTAGAACTATCGCATCAAGACCAATATTTTGACCCCCAATACATATGGTTCCTTCCCCGCAAGCTAAAGTTGTGAGCAGTGGCACACCCGAAGGCATACATACGCTACGATCGAGGTCTAACGACATTATAGGAAATTTGTGCTCGGCGGCGAAGTCTGCTGATATGAAAGTGTACGAAGCGCCTGAATCAAATAATACACGAGTAGGTACATTATTGAAATTCAATGTACCTATCACAATAGTGTCAGAAGCAAATGCCTCGTATCGAGTCAGGGCAAATACGCGCCCTTGAGCATTTGGACGCCAGTCTTGCTTGTTGGGTTGAGTGGGCTGAGGAGGTCGGGGCATCTATCCTTGGTTCTTTTGATGGTTTTGTTATGGTAGGGCATTGCAAATCGGTCTGGGGTTCATGCAATCTTGAGCGAGGTGACCCTTTTGTCCGCAAACATAGCAATCTCTTCTGAAGCTGAAGCAATTGGTGGCATTGTGCCCGAGGTGATTGCATTTGGTACAACGAGGTAACATGTTTTGACCCTTATAGCCGCCATTATTTGGATGCTTTGATGCGTGATTGTTGCCTCCTATATAGCTAGGACGTTTGTGATTGGAGTGGCGCACAACTTCGACAGCAACGGAAGGGTATTCGCTCTCAAGGCGGAGAGCGTGATTCAGAGTCTCACCCGTGGTCTTGTACTCCGGGACCCCGACATGCACACCGATAGAGCGTCGTAGACCCACTTCGAACCGTCGTACATGGCACTCCTCTGTAGGAAGAAATGCACCAGCAAATTTAGACAACTTGTTGAATTCTGCGTCATACTATTCTACGGTTCGGTTTCCTTACCTCAACTGCATGAACTCATTTTCCTTCGCTTGACGAACTGCTGACAGAAGGTACTCGACTTCGAAAGCATTACGGAACATGGCCCAAGAGATCGGCGCTATTTTATTATCGCGTCGGATTGCTCGCTTTTGCACGATCCACCAGTCGTACGCGTTCAACCGTAGTTGAAGTTGTGCGCAGTCGACTTGCTTTGATTCTTCAATGTCGAGGAGCTCAAAGTGATCTTCCAGCTCTTCCAACCAGTCGATTTCCATAGAAGGGCTATCGGTACCGCTGAAGGAAGTGCGACACGCTTTCTTGAATTCTGACACTTCAAAGTTGTACTTTTTCGGTGCCGTCGGTTGACGCTCGGGCTCCTCCGTGTCGACTTCAATGGATTGGACCATCGGCACGGTGACAGTAGGCACAGTCACAGAATTTCCGTTGGCCACGATTATCTGGACGATCTGCTGCAAAGTGTCTAGTTGCTTTTGTTGCAGCTTAGCTTTTACGTCGAAGCGAGCTTTGAACTGGGCCTGTCGTGTCTCTGTCTGTTGATGTCGGTTCTCGGACTGGTTTCGCTGTGCCTCCATCACACGCAGAATCCTTTCTATGGTATTGTTAGAAGGTCCGGCCTGCGAACTACTAGAGCCGCTAGAAGCGCTCTGCTCTTGCTCGGCCATGGGTTCTGGCACTTCTGCAATACGAAGGCAAATGCATCAGTCTCAAATTATTACGGACTCGTTGTATGGAACAACTTATCTCATCAATGCGAGGTCAAAGGTTTGAAACTCTAGACGCAAGGCCAAAGGATGTAAAGCCATGCTCTGATACCATTATGTCATGTCTCGATTCCGTAGAATCGATAGTCGTCCCCCGGGCGTGATGCCATGCGAACCTAAGTTGCGATTGCACAAGGCATAGTCGTAAGGTCATCCGAAACACAACATCAAGTTAGAGTACACAAAGATAATTGATTGACACATTTGAAATAGAAGTAAACTTTTTATTGATAATAAAACTTCGTTTACATTGACTCCATTACAATCATTGTCGCGTAGGGTACAACATGACTCGACTTACAAAATGAACGCTGATGAGATAGTCGTTCCATACTTACATCCATTTTTACAAGCAAAACAATTACACTTTCAACATGCTATTGAGGGAAGTCGAGTCGCTATCTTTTCTTCTTTGGACTGAGTGCGGAGTCTTCAAAAAGGATTTCAGAAACAAGCCTTTAACACGCGGACGAGGCTTCAAAAGTGTTCACGTCGCCTTGAGCTTTAAGTGGCATGCCCTTTGTGGCTCGGGGTACCTACATGGAGAGCGAGGATTAGTACATTACACTTTGTACTAGTGCATGGCTATTTAAGTTCTAAGCTCTCAATTGGTTGAAGAGTTTATATGACTTAGTTTATGAATGTTTCTAACCATCCTAATGAATTTCAAACAAGCATATGACAAGCATAATGTAAAATATGTTAGAACTTACCCACGGTGGACCACGTCGCGCCTTATAAAACTTACCATGTTCTTTCCTGTCAATTGTTATCATTTTTCATACCTAGTGCAATATTACGTGTGATTGGTCATTGGCTCCCAGAGCCATCGTAGACTCCTTTAGCTTTTGCTAGACGGGGCCCTTTCAGTGCGAGTAGCGAACCCCGCTGCAAGTCTCCGCCTAACTCGTGCCCAACACAGCTTATATAATTATTTCTTTCTTGGCCGCAACGGTCCCGTGGCCCCGGGTTGCCGTTCGGGGAAACTCTACCTTGTCGACAAGTTGTCCATGACCGTGCAAAGACCATTTATTTTGTTATTAAGACATAGCCTACATTCTCTTTGAAAACTCAATCATTTTATCATGTCCGTGCCCTTGCATTTATTCTTCCATTCGCAACAACAATGTCGATTTACCTAAGAAGGGGTCGAGAAGAGAAGGGTCATCCACTCACCTTGAGTTTACTTCAGGCAAGAGAACTTGTTGGTCGCGCTAGACGTCACCTACACGATTACTTGAAATTGCACAAGCAACCGATTAGAACAATGTATTATGCAAGAAGTTCGATAAGAAATGCGAGTTCGAAATGCAAGCCATGAAAACCATCGAAAACATTCATGAAAATGCATTCAGAAAACCAAGTCAAAATCAACGCAAGCGGCATAAAAAATAGAGCAACGGGAGGTCTCTCCCGACTCAGCCGCAGAGTCAATCCTTGAGGCACAACACGCTGAATATAGGACTTGGTTCCGAAGAAGCCATTCCATAACGGGGAATGGATCTTAATTTAATTGTTCCCGTTCGATCGATTTGATCGATCCCGACCTATCGGTCCCGACCGAGTCGATAGCGACAGTGTTCCTTTCTTGCGTACCCCGTGGACAGAGGACGGGGCACGATGTAGGGACGGGACACTACACGTTTCCTAGGTATATTTTTTTTACCGAAAATATTTTTGATGTTTGTCTTAGCATCCAGAGTCATCTGTAAATTATGAGATTTTGGTGTTGCTGCCTACGACTGTTGAATTGCCTTTCTCGAACCACAGGCAAGTATACCTTGCCATAGATTCTGATTGTGCTCATTCATTTTTAGCATATTTTATTATTGCATATTTATTTCTCTTATTTGTCATTTTGTTTATATTGTGCGTCCAAGTCACACTTGGGTGCAAGCGACTAGATTTAGTTGTTTTCGTTATTTTATATTTTATTATGCATGTCAACCTAGTGTTAGACGACCACCTTATGAGTGTAGGATATTTTCATATCTCCTATGGCCTTGACACATATGTATCACGAGATGAGTGAGTTCATATAGGACACGGACCTGCGTACTTGACTGTCCATCGATACGTATGGGTCGTGCGACGGATAGGAGGTAACTGCTATTAGTGAGTCGAGTTAGAAGCCATATAAGTTGCCAACTGGTCAGACTGTAGATACATCTTGGACAGGAGCATCAGGGGCAGGGGACAACTACTAGCGTAGTGGCAACATTTATTTTTTACACACATACATGGGCCGATAGTGTCTCGGATGAGCGCTACTTGACGGCCACTCTTTATTACTTGCGTGAATCCTTACAGCCCCTGCATAGAATATTGTCCTCAAAAGTGCATATCACATAGACGGTTAGGAAAAACCTGTAGTGTCATAGTGGCATATTTCATATTTAGTTATTTCGACATGTTTTCTGTATCTCGTTACGTCCCTCTGAGGACCTGGTGATCTCTCCAGGATCAGACGAGCAGGACTACTCCCATGAGTACGAAGTAGCTTCGGATCCTTCTTACGTTGATGACGAGGCATCTCCCACTGATACTTAGTTTTTCTCTTTATTATCTGAGACTATATAGTGGATATCTTTTTATCTTCATTGTTCTGTTTTGAGGAGGTTGGACTCCATTTAGTTGAGACTATTTTTCATAGCTGTTTGGAGTGGGTATGTCCACCCGGCTATCTCTTGACTTTTTTTATTATTGTGACTTATTATTCATTATGTGTTGAGTTGTGGATGAGATATAGTTATTATATTGTGGCTTATCATGTATTATTATTTACAGATTATGTACAAAAATGAGGATACCACATATTGGTGTATTCTTCGTATATGTGCAGCTGGCATGCTGACGTACTTAGTCCTACGTATTATGGGACTGGAGAGTTACAAGTTTTTGTGGTAGCCCATGTAGGTCAGTAATATTATTGGGTTACATGACTGTGCCCAACAAGCCTACATATAGGAATATGATATAGAATCTCATCCACTTATTAATACCTTCCTTGACCTCTTATCAACTTCTCGTGGGACCGCTTGATTACATCCAGTTTGATTTTGTTCTAACAAAAACTCAAATCTTCATTCCAATATAGGATGAATCTTCGTAGTGGACGCGCTACTCCTCTCGCCATTACTGATGGAAATACCACTGCTCAAGAAGGACTAGTGGGACAGCCACCCATGTCCCCGACCACTCCAGCACCATTCGGACTAGCCTTGCAGCCTGTGATGACACCACCCACTACTCAGCAGCAAGCCCCGGCACCCTAAGCGGGACAGACGGACCTCGAAAACCCTGCATCTCAAGAAGATTACCTGCCACCCACGTCACCCTATCCACCTCTATTTCTACCACAGATTCTATCCCCATATCCACCATCATCGTATCCACCTCAGCAGCTACCACAGTATCCGTAATCATATCTACCCCAACAGCCCCTACACTATCCATCACCATATCTACCCCATTATCCTCCACAGTATCCACCTCAGTATCCTCTCTCATACCCACCAAAGTATCCCCTTCCATATCCCTCATATCCACCACAGTATGGGCCTCATGGTGTCCTACAGTTTATGTCCCAGATGCCATACATGCCACCACAGCAGCCCATGCCTCAGGTAGGAGGGACTACTACAGACCAGATCCTCCAGGGCTTAGTACAGGCCCAGATGCATCAGAACGAGGCTATTAAGAGGAATTTGGAGACAGCACTGACCCGAGTACCCCAAGCCACTGTGGGTACTATCGAAGGGTTCTGCAACATGAATCCCTTACACTTCAAGGGTACTGAAGACGTCATCGCGATTACCAATTGGCTGGTTAAGACAGAAAATCTCCTGAAGGCTTCGGAGTTAGCCGCAGATCTATGGATGACGGCAGTGAAGTTACAGTTGAAAGGAAATGCTTACGATTGGTAGGCCGCAGAGGAGAGACGGCTAGGAGTTAATCAGACGTGGGAGGAATTCAAAAGGCTGTTCAATAAGAAGTTTTTCTCTGACACTACGAAGGATGCACTGTACGACCAGTTTCTATACTTGGAGTAGGGGAGTATGGCAGTTGATGAGTATGACACCGAGTTTAGTCGACTGAGTCGTTTTGCACCGGGGTTAGTTACGACAGAGCTGGAGAAAGCCAAAAGATTTCATAGAGGCTTGAGTATAGAGTTGCAGAGGTACACCAGGTCCGAGTCGAGGGTCTCCCAAGCGGCTATTCTGGCAGAGGCTAGAACTCATGAGGCCATAAGCAAGAAGGCAAACCAACGAGCTACTTCGACTATGGGATCAGCTAAGATCACTACATGAGGGCCAGTGAGACGTCCTTCCACACATCAGCATCAGCAGAGGACAGGGCCATACCAGATACATGAGAAGGCCACTTGCCATTATTGTGGCAATGTTGGTCATATTTTGAGAGATTGTAGATGATGTATGGGGCATTGTTTGATTTGCGGATCGAATCAGCACCAGGCTAAGGATTGATCATTTCAGAGGATCACTCCACATAATCAGCAGCAAAGGCCAGCTATTGCAGGACTAGAAGCACCACGACCACCCTTACCCCCTCAGGTAACCCAATTCCAGTAGGCTAGAGCACAGACGGGTAATCAGAGAGTGGGGAAGGATTTTGTACTAGCTGCCGAGGAGGCAGAACAGAGGTGGACGTCATAGCAGGTACAATTTTAGTTATATCATTTCCTACCATCATATTATTTAACACTGGAGCCATCCATTCATTCATAGCCACTAGCTTTGTCACTAGACACAGTATACCCAAGTCATCTTTATCTCAAAACATTAGAATCCTCACTAGAGGAGGAGTTGTACCTGTTAGTGGTATTTGTAGAGATTGTTCTGTAGTGATAAGTGGTAGAGAGATGAATGCACGACTTCTTGTATTTCTTATGCCGGCGTTTGATGTGGTTCTCGGAATGGACTGGTTGAGCCAGCATTTCTCTCTTATTGACTACGATAGTGGCATTATCGTCTTTAGACCCCAGAGTGATACAGAGTTCGAGTTCACCAAAGATGAAGCGTTGAGAAGTGATGCACCTGCATTGGGGACTCACATGATGATGCAGGACACCATTCAGTACCCTGTTATCGCTGAGTTCGAGGATGTGTTTTTCGAAAAATTGCCAGGACTGCCACCTGACCGAGATATTGAGTTTTCTATTAAGCTTATTTCCGGAGCCGAGCCTATTTCATCTTGAGTATATCTACTAGTACCTAAGGAGTTGGTAGAGATGAAGACGCAGATTGACGACTTATTAGAGAAAGGCTTTATTCATGCCAGTGCATCACCATGGGAAGCACCAGTTCTTTTTGTGCCTAAAAAAGACGGGACGGTGTGCATGTGCATCGACTACAGAGCCTTGAATGCGGTAACAGTAAAGAATAAGCACCCCTTGCTGCGCATAGACGATCTATTTGACCAACTAAATGGAGCAAAAGTATTTTCCAAGATTGACTTACGATCAGGCTATCACCAACTGAAGGTTCAGAAAGAAGACATTCCGAAGACGGCATTTCGATCGAGGTATGGACACTACGAGTTCTTGGTCATGCCTTTCGGTTTGACCAACGCTCCCACAGTATTCATGAACTTAATGTATAAGATCTTTCATCAGTACTTGGACAAATTTATGGTCGTCTATATAGATGATATCTTGATATACTCGAAGAGCCAAGAGGAGCATGAGCAACATCTACGGACAGTTTTGGGAATCTTGAGAGATGAGCAACTTTTTGCGAAGCTTAGCAAGTGTGATTTCTTTCTCAAGGAGGTTTCATTTTTTGGACACATTGTTACTGGAGACGGCATATCGGTAGACCTTGAGAAGATCACAGCAGTCAAGGCATGGCCCGCTCCCACATCAGCTTCTGAGATGAGAAGTTTTCTTGTACTTGTAGGATATAACCGAAGGTTCATAGAAGATTTCTCTCGAATAGCGGGGCCTATGACTCGACTAACTTGCAAGGATCAGGTGTTTGTTTGGACAGATGAGTGTCAAGCCGCTTTTGACGAGTTGAAGAAGAGCTTGACCACTGCACCTATCTTGACACTACCATCGGGCCCAGGAGGTCTTGCGATTTACATCGATACATCCAAAAAGGGACTAGGATGCGTATTGATGCAACATGGTCATGTAGTAGCGTATGCATCGAGACATTTGAGATTGCATGAGAAGAATTATCCGAACCACGATCTAGAGCTCGCCGCGATTATCTTTGCTTTGAAGCAAAGGAGACACTACTTATATGACGAGAAGGTTGATATCTATATTGATCATAAGAGCCTCAAGTACGTGTTCACACAGAAAGAGTTGAATATGCCACAGCGTCGTTGGTTGGAGTTGATGAAAGATTACGAGATTGAGCGACATTATCATCCGGGCAAGGCTAATGTTGTGGCAGACGCATTGAGCCGTAAGCCCATGGCACACTTCTTGACTACGCAGAAGGAGTTGATCAGAGACTTGCAGCAACTTGGTATTGAGGTAGTATTTCTTGGAGCAGATGGCGTGTTAGCTAATCTCCAAGTGCAATTGTTATTAGTAGATCGGATCAAGGCGGCATTGCCTGCTGATGCTAGATTCCGACGACTTTGAGAGAGGATCGAGACAGAAGAGCAGACGGGATTGAGGATTTATTCCGATGGGACATTGCGATGTGGTGATCGTATTTATGTTCCTAATGGAGAGTTGCGACAGGAGTTGATGGCAGAAGCACACCGTTCAACTTACTCTGTTCATCCCAGAGGAACTAAGATGTACCGGGACTTGCGACAATATTATTGGTGGCATGGAATGAAGTGAGAAATAGCTCATTTTGTGGCCAAGTGTTTGGTATGCCAGCAAGTGAAGGCCGAGCACCAGAGAACGGTCAGATTATTGCAGCCGCTACCCATTCCCGAGTGGAAGTGGGAGCACATTATGATGGACTTCGTCATCGGATTTCCTCGGAGTCCTAGTAGACGAGATGCGGTATGGGTGATTGTTGATAGACTTACCAAATCGGCCTATTTCTTACCTTTTAGAGTGGGGAAGTCCACGGAGGTTTTAGCGAATATATATATGAAGCAAATAGTAAATCTACACGGTGTACCAGTTTGTATCGTGTCAGATCGTTACTCGAGGTTTATCTCACACTTTTGGAGGAGTATACAAGACAGTTTGGGTATGCATTTGAAGTTTAACACGTTGTACCATCCGCAGACAGACTGCCAGTCAGAGCGTACGATTCAGACGCTAAAGGATATGTTAAGAGCATGTATGCTTAACTTTGGCGGATCATGGGAAGACCACTTTCATCTTGTGGAGTTCTCTTAGAACAATAGCTATCAAGCGAGAATTCAGATGGCTCCATTTGAAGCATTGTATGGAAGGAAGTGTCGATCTCCTGTCTATTGGAGCGACATTGGAGAGTGACAGATATTGGGTCCCGAACTAGTTTTGAGCACAGTGGAGAAGGTAAAGAAGATACAAGACCTCCTGCGAGCAGCGCAGGATCGACAGAAGCAGTGGACAGATAATCGTCGTCGACCTTTGGAGTTCAAGGAAGGTGACCATGTTTTTTTGAAGATATCCCCCACTAGAGGCACGATTCGATTTAGAGGACGTGACAAGTTGAGTCCAAGATACATCGGTCCTTTTGACATCTTGAAGCATGTGGGAGAAGTTGCTTATAGATTGGTCTTGCCATCGTCGCTAGAGGGAGTACATGGCGTGTTCTACGTGTCTCAGCTAAGGAGGTTCGTGGCAGACAGCAATGTAGAAGCATGAAAAAAAAGACAAAGAAAGCTCATGCGGCTCAAAATAGAAGGAGCCTCATGCGGCTCATAAGTCCTTCAGGAACCCATACGGCTCACAAACAGAAGGAACCTCATGCGGCTCCAAAAGTCCTTCATGCGGCTCGGATTGCTCCCGCCACGTGGCCTCACGCTGTCCGATCCGACAACCGGCCATAAAGTAGCAGCTTGAATTAATTACCCTGACGGCAGCCCTGACAATGACACCTCTGACAAATTACAGCTCTGACATAAAAGTCGAAATGATGACTCTGACATGATGGCGTGTTCCTAGGGAAAAGAAAAAAATCTTTCATACAGCTGGCATGATCCGCCAAATCCCAAAGCTTCATATGCGGCTGCCACTCCTATGCGGCTGCCATCCCTATACTGCTGTCTCTCTTCATGCGGTTGCTCTATTCATGCGGCTGCCATCTTCATGTGGCTGCTTCCTTCATGCGGCTGCCACCTTCATACGGCTGCTTCCTTTATGCGGCTGCCACCTTCATGTGGCTGCCTCCTTCATGCGACAGTCATCTTCATGCGGCTGCCCCCTTCATACGGCTGCCACCTTCATGCGGCTGCTGTAACGCCCCAGTCCCAAAATACATAGGATCGAGTACGTGAACATGCCAGCTGTACACATACGAAGAATACTCCAATATATATAGAATCCTCGTATATGCACATAAGTTGTAAATAAATAATCACAGGCCATAATATCATATCTAATCTCATCACAGCTCAACACAGAAGATAATAAAGTCCAAATGAATAAAGCAGAGTATCAAAAGATAGCCAGGTGAACATACTCACTCCAAACAGCTATGAAAAATAGTCTCACAAGATCGCAGTCCAACCTCCACAAAATAAAAAGAAAAAGAGATGTAAAATAATATCCACTAATGTCTCATATATAGGATAGACTAGAAATCAGTAGTGACTGCCTCGTCATCGATGTAAGATAGCTCCAATGTCGCTCCGTACTCCTGTGGAATATCGTCTAAACCTGGAGAGATAACCAGGTCCTCAGGGGACATAGCAAGATACAAGAAAATACCATGCCATATAAACTGTGGTAATATAATAAGAGAAAAGGTATGCATGCAATCGAGTTCCTGACCATTCTACTGTGAATATGCAGTTGAGATACAATCCTACAATGTATAAGCCCTGGCTGTAAATAGGATCGGCATAGTTCCCATAAAGGCTACCAGAGGCCTACGTCTATAATGCTCGGGAAGCGTCAGAGGGCACCATGTACAAGGGCTACGTCCATAACGCTCTGGGAAACGTTAGAGGGCGCCTGGAGCCTGCGTCTCCGGAGGAGCGCACAGGTAATCATGGAAGTGTAAAGAAGCCCATACATCAGGTATTGTTCTCCCCACACAATGTCTAGTATCATCATCTCCATGACTGATATGAACCTCTAGTAACCGCCAAGTCTTCTAACATGCATTGCTATTGGCAGTTACTCCTATCCGTCGCACGCTCCATACGTATCGGTGGCCAGCCGACTACGCAGAAATGTGTCCTACATGTGACTCACATCACGTGATACAACAAGTGTCAAGGCCGTATGAGATATACCAATACCTCAACATCAATGGGTGGTCAATAAACTAAGTCAATGCAAGAGAATAAATAAAGCAAGAAAAACGACCGATAGAGTCGCTTGCACCCAAGTGTGACTTGAACGCACAGTTTAAATATCACGAAACAAAATGCTAAAAATAACAAATAAAAATAAGAATATAATAATCACAGAGTAAGGTGGCAAGGTATCTTGCCTGCGGAGCGAGAAGGGCAAATCCAAGAGTAGCAAGTGTCAGCACCAAAACTCACAAATCACAGATGACTCCAAAAGCTGAAACAAACATCAAAAATGATCTCGATGAAGAAGATATACCTAGGAAATGCCTGTCTAAAAGTCAAATTCAGGAACAGGAGCAAAATAGTAATTTCGGGTCAAAACGATGTCCGTCGTTGGACTCGCTTTGCACCGAAACGCGTGCCAAAGTCTACGGTCTCTAAAGTCATCAAAGTACATGTCTATGGTTTCAATTTGAGGAGAGGAACTCAATGGTATGTCCAGTTTTGGATTCTGAGGAGCCGTGTACAAAATCGCCGGTTTGAGTAGGTCACGAGCCCGCCAAAAATGGGTTCCGATTCGACCTTCTCAGAATCGAACCAAACTTGGCATGCAGGACCAGAATTTCGATTCGGACCTGTTGGCACAAGTTTTGTCTCGATTCGACGACTGTACACGAAGTTATGGGCAAGTTTGCAAAACGTTGATACAGGGGTATCTCGACGGATACGCATTGATTTCGTCGCGCACACGCGACAAAACTGAGTTCCGTCAGTTCCTACACGTCCGCAACATCTATACGCGCCTTTCGATGCGTATAGCGCACGACCACGTCACCCGATTTGTCAAAAATTTTCTGAAAATTACTATTTCGAAAACAGTTTTTCACACAAGTTTAACACTGATTTAATTCTCACACAGAACTCGAAATATAGATCTACAAGTTGCGTGTCAAACGTGGTTATGTTGTCTTCACACATGTTCAATTAGTTTTTGAAAAATCTCGACACAAAGTTCAGAATCCGGCTTCTAAGTGGTGGTTTGAAACTGGATTCAGATTCTGTTTTCGACAGAGTTTTACTCGACTTTGCATCGAGTTACCTGTTAAACCAGAGGGTTATAGCTGATTCCTTTTGAAGGGACTCAAAGAGGGTTCCATTGCCTACACGTAGCATCTTTCGGATCGCAAAACGATCAAACGTGCGAGAAGTAATCGAGGTCGAAAAAGAGGGGTACCTCGTTGTCGAGTTCCTGAACGGGGGTCGGTTGGGGCGGCGCTCGGG
>JANAVB010025400.1:2342605-2385105 GCA_029216955.1 Iris pallida | reverse complement strand
GGTGGAGCTTCGCCCCCCTCTCCGCAGGGTGGGTTAGCTGGCCGGTCGGCATCCTCGGCCCGGCCGCCGCACTCTGCCTCCTCCTTCCGCTCGGAGGTCCCCCCTTCCCCCCTTCCCATCGCCTCCCAGGATGGTCGCCCTCCGCCTGGTACTCCTCGTCGCGGGGAGCTCACCCACCAGTCGAGCAGCTCGGTTCCTCCGCCTGGCCTCCTCTGTGGGCTATCCCCTCCCCCCTCGCCCCGCCTCGGTGTCGCCCCAGCCGCCGCCGCCCTCGACGCAGCCGTGCTCGGCGTCAGATCCCGGTCCCATCCCCCTCTTCGGGTCCCCCTCCCCTCCGGCAGCCTCTCCGGCCCCTGTCGCCGCCCCTCTCCCCGTTCCCCTCTCCCTCCGGCAAGGTTCCGCCGTTCCCCTCGCAGAGCCGCCCCCTCCCTCGGCCGAGACCAGTTCCTCGGTCCTGCGGTGGTCCCTTCCGCCCCCGGCGGCCCTCCCCCCGTGCGTTCCGGCCGCCGCCCTCCCCGTTGCGGCCTTCCTCCGCCTCCCAGCCTCCTTTCCCCTGAGGTCCCCTTCCGCTCCACCGGCTCCGGTCCCCTCACCGGAGTGCGTCTTGTCGTCGGCGGTTCCTCCCCACCCACCCTCGGGTATCGAGCCCCCCTCGGGACGCGCGCCGTCCTCCTCTCCGGCGGTGGCCGTGCCGCCAGCGGCGCCGTTGTCGCCTCGCGATGCCCGCCCTGGCCCCCGTCGCTCCCTCCGCCGCCCCCGTCCCCTCTCCCTCCCCTTCCTCACGTTCTCTCGTTAGCCGCCTCCTCCCGGCGGTAGTTGGCGCCGCGCCCAGCCCACCCACCCTTCCCGGTGGGCTAGCTTGCTCCTCCCGCCGACGCTCCCCTCGGCTAACCCCGCCCGCTGCCAGTGTTTCCCCACCCACCCCCGTCGGGACGCCTGTCGTCCCCCAGCTGGCGGCCTTCTCGACCTACCTCGCCGGCCCCGTGCTCCGGTCTTCGTCGCCGGAGCCCCTCGGACCCGGGCGGCGTGCCGGAGAGAGAGCCGCGCACTCCTCGAGCCGTGCGCCTGCCCCCTTGGGCAGCGCGCTAGCCCATGCCCCTACCACATGGCGTGGTCCCCCCTGGGCCTTGAGCCCTCACCCCCCGTTAGGTTTCCTAACTGTCGTTAGTTTTAAATCTGGAACAGCTGTCCCGTTTTTCATATTTTGCTTTTCGAATGTTGGTTTCAACTTTTTCAAAAAAAAAAGTGAAATCTGGTTTATGACGCTGCGCGTCAGGATGTCTGTCAAGGGATTCACCCTATCTATGTAGGAATTTGGGCTATCTTCCGGTTCCACCCTATCGTTTTCGGTTTAAATGAAGGCTCCTGCCATTGTTAAATATATATATATATATATATATATATATATATATATGTATATTTAACAAAAAAATAATATATATATATATATATATATATATATTTATTTATTTATTTTATTTTTTTGTTAAATATACATATATATATATATATATATATATATATATATATATATATATATATATATATATACAAGTGTTTGTAAAAAAAGAAAAGAAAAAGAAAAAGAAATTTCTGTGTGAACAATAGCAAGCGCTACTGTTCATCTCCCCAAGCTACCCGAGCCGAGCTGTATGGAATCCAAAAAAAATTTAAATTTGAGTATTCCAATCAAACGAAATCTTGCACTAAATCACCCCGGATCTTTTCTAGCGAAATCCTTATGAAATTCTCCTATAGATCAACCTAAATCCAGTCTTAATAGGATTTAAATCCGGTTTAAATTGGGATTTTAAAATATTGATATATATGCGTTTACACATCGATGAAACCCGTAAAAAGCCTCTAATCCCTTCAAATCTCTCGACCGCGCTGCCCGCTCGATCGCCGGCGAACCTTCCTTACCTCTACCTCGACCTCCTGTACGCGCGCGGTGTCGGAGGAGCAGCCGACGGCCAGCACAGCCGCGCGAGGCACCTACAGCAGCAGTATCAGTCGGCCGCGCGTAGCTATCTTCTAGTAAAGTTTCTCCCTCTCCTCTCTATCAAATTTCGATCCAATTGGTTCTACATGACCAAAAAATATACAACTTCAACTCCTGTTAAGTAGTTTCGAACGAATCGGATTTGATTCGAGAATAAATTGAATCCAAAAATCTAGAAAAATTGTTATAGTTTCAGAACATAATATAGGTTCATCGTTGCTAATTAGAAGGTTGCGTCTAGCCAATCCACTGGGAATTTTAGGAAACCTATGTAGACAACCTTGGAGACCACCTAACCATGAACAAAACCCAGTTTTCTCTTTTAATTTTGACGGATTATAAATGAAGTAATAACAGTTTAAAAATCCTGAAAAATCAGTGTTCAAAACTCTTAAAACCTCCGATACGAGGTCAGTCCCGACAAACCAGACGACCCAGACGTAAACCGAAGGCACCAAAAGGTGCGTATCATCTTTTTGGACATGTGGGATTTGACGGAATTTAAATTGGTCGCGTGTACGCGACGAATTTGAACCGTATCCGTCGAAGAACGCCGTATCGGCCATTTCTCAAATTTCCTAATTACTTTGTACATGTTCGTCAAATCAAGATGAAACTTGTGCCAACAGGTCCAAATTGAAATTCTGGTCATGTATGCCAAGTTTAGTCTGATTCTGAGAAGGTTGAAAGGAACGCCAAAATTGGTGGGCCCGCAATCCGATCCAACGGGCGATTTTGTGCACGGCTCGTCGGAATCCAAAATTAGACGTACCGTTGGATTCGTCCCCTCAAACCGGATTCGTAGACATGTAGTTTGACGACTTTAGAGACCGTAGATATCTACTGGCGCACATTTCGGTGTAAAGTGGGTCCAACGGTGGGCATCGTTTTGACCAGAAATTACGATTTTGCCCCTGTTTTGGAATCTGACTTTCGGACAGGCATTTCCTAGGTATATATTTTTTATCGAGAACATTTTTGATGTTTATTTCAGCATTCAGAGTCATCTGTAAATTATGAGTTTTTGGTGTTGCTGTCTGCGACTGTTGGATTGCCTTTCTCGAACCACAGGCAAGTATACCTTGCCATAGATTCTGATTGTGCTCATTTATTTCAGTATATTTTATTATTGCATATTTATTTCTCTTATTTGTCATTTTGTTTATATTTTGCGTCCAATTCACACTTGGGTGCAAGCGACTAGATTTAGTCGTTTTCGCTATTTTATATTTTATTATGCATGTCGACCTAGGGTTAGACGACCACCTTATGAGTGTGGGATATTTTTATATCTCCTATAGCCTTGACACATGTGTATCATGAGATGAGTGAGTTCATATAGGACACGGACCTGCGTACTTGACTGGCCATCGATACGTATGGGTCGTGCGACGGATATGAGCTAACTGATATTTGTAATGACCCGCTCCGCCCTAGCGGAACGTCGATTCAAACAACAAGTGCAATGACTCAAACGAGCCATCGACCCGAAGAGTTGGCATCGACCTGATGAAGAATCGATACAAGGCTTACATTGGCCCATCAAGAGGAATCCAGACTTAGACTTTCAAAGGCGTGCTCGGAGTATCGCTCGGCCGATGCGAACATCTCTAAGGTAGGTGGCTCCGATGAACCCGTCTTTGCTTAGCCTAGATACATAACAATATGGACTCTATTGCTAGAATCGCTAGGCGATAATACCGCGCATGCTAATAAATGACTGAACGCACTTAGCTACGGGAATAATCCTATCTTGTATGCTTGTATAGAATATGGAAAAAAATATAGAAAATGTGAGAACTCTCACACCGCACTCCGCGCTCGTGCTAAGGCAAAGGCTTACATTCAAGATTCCTTATGCGTTCAACAATGATACAATGAATGGTTTATAATAATGAAACGGAAGACTATCGACTAGTCATTCCGAGTAGAGTATAGCAACATTGGAAGACTTCGGGACCGATGGGTCGCCAAGGCGATTCTTGCACGGGGAGTTGCATAATGTATGAATGAATAAATGAATGAATAAGTGAATGAATGAATCAACGAACGAATGAATGAATGAATATGAGAATGAATGAATATGTGAATGAATCAATGAATGAACGAACAAGTAAAAGAAAGAAAAGAAAGAATGAATAAAAGATAAGAAAGAAAGGAATGGTTAGCGACAGATATGACGGGGACGTGTATCGGGTCTCGCTACCCGCACTACACGGATGTCGCCGCCAACTTGGTCGATAAAGCATTATGGCTAAGGGTTAGCCTACGGCTCAGAGACAGCTGTTAAGTTAAAATGACAAACAAAACGAAATGGTCGTGGACAATCCTATCGTATACGGGAGATAGGCAGAATAAAGGATTCCAGCGACACGATCAAAGGGAGGATCGTGGCCGGCCTAAACGGAATCAAAATGGCTTACTGTCCTGGCCTGGGTGTGGGCTTGGCCACCCAGGTGACGTAAGACCTGGTATTTCAAGAGACTATCAAGGTGTACCAGCCAGCACGCTATGATAGGTGAGAAATACCAAGGAAGAATATATCCAAAATGGCTTGTGGTGCTAGCGACTGGTGCATATAGATTAATTGGGCTTTGCTGGTGGCAATTCACGTGCAAGTCCTTGCATTGAAACAAAGTAGTCTAAGTTAACTGAATGAAGCACCTTCTGAACAGGCTTGATCGTAATACACCAAATGATTGAGAGTACTTCATGAAATTGAGTTCGAAAACACGCCTACGTCACGCTAGGACCTAAGGCAGGGACACGCCCTTGACATTGAAAGTTTATATGAATTATTGACTAACTTGATTTACTTGGACAGGAAAGGCCGGACGGTAAGTATGGGTAAGTCGTGCATGTATTTCCATGCAAACATTTGGATTCGGCAACACGAGGTTATAAAATATGCCATGAAACTGATCCTAAGGCAAGATTAGAAAGACAATGAATGATAGACGGTGCACAAAAGTAAATAGAACGTGCTTGGTAATGATAGCATTGTGGGCGAGATAGCCTTCCCACCAGTGCATAACAATATACTGATAACCCCACAGTTTGCTTGTAGGATGCAGGAGACGTCGTCGGGTGCGGAGCTTCCCTCAAACGTACTAAGGCGCAGAGCTAACTCTGGAGCCTTAGAGCATTGCAAGGAGCTGAAGCACCCTAGACAGGACATAATGTATCGGAACATCGCCATGAATCATTCCATGTTATAAGCCACTTGGCACGCCTTTTATGTTTCAAGAGAGAGAGCTTAAGAGACTTGTAAACTCGGCCTAGCGCCGCTTGTAAACTTCTTAAAAATTAATAAAGAGTTTAAATTTTGCTTCAACTTGTGTTTTTTTACTTTTCGATGCAAATGGGGACACTCTGTACGACTCTGTAGCCTAGTACAAATCGGCTGTTTCTGGAGATTAGCCTTGCACGGGCGCAACCTAGGCCCGTGCGGCATCACGCCTTAGCGAGGACGATCGCTCCTATGGGAGCAGGGCATGAAAGATTGGTATCAGAGCACGGCTTTACATCCTTGGACTTTATTTTGATTCTCTCAGTTTTGAAAGCTCGCTTGGAAACAAGGAAGTATACGCTCTCTCTCGTTGTGCCTTGGGATGTTCCGTACAATAAGTTTAATATTTTCAAAAGCGCGTACGAGTACTCGGTTGAACGGGATCGATAGGCGAAGGCCTTTGTGCCAAACTACAACGGACTTGAGTTGGACGGAACAAATGCTAAAAGTTAGCAAACGTAGTACGTACTTGAATAACCTTATGCTGACAAATAGCGAACGAATATACGAGACCGAAGTATAGTTCGAACAGGATGGTTAAGTACACAGCCTTTGGCTAAGTGGTGTTGAGTGTCGCACATCTGGACCTTCTGGTGCGAACGAGTTTGCGAGCGAGATCGACTATCGCTCGGACGAGAATAAGTGAGGCTTAGAATGTATATCGATAGAGACGCTACTTGACCAATGCTAAAAACGAACGCGCGATTGAACACATCAGTTTGGAATCGAATAACCTTTTGAGGATTTGTAGGATGACTTGACCCCGAGTGGTGTATGTGATAGCTTCGAAGAAGGATAAGAGTGAGTGTCGACGACTAGTCGAGTTGCTCGAACCCTGAGTGGTGTATGGACGTTATAGAAATTGTTCGAATGAGACTAAAAGATTTACGGATAGTACAAGTATGTCGGCAAGCGATGATATCACGCAAAGTCTTAGAACGAGTAACACTTAGTTGGTTGCGACTTCGAGAGTCTCAAACGAGATATTGTTCGGACGAATCATGAATGTGTAGTACAAGTACAAAACAAGTTGAATGGAGATTCGAAACGATAAAATAAATGGAGGTCTTGGTCGAGGAAACGTAGTGAATCGTGCATGCGATTTTGAATTTAGTCGAATGGATAGAAACTTGAGTTAAGACGAAATACTCAGATGAAACCGAAGTTAGCACGATTGGAAGATAGCGTGCATAGAAAATATTGGTTTGAAGATATGAGAATGACTAAGGATTGGAATAGATATTGCTCGATGACGAGTTAGCACGAGACAATATGAATTGAGGAATTAAGTTGCACGACTCAAAATTCATTGTAAAAGAAAGATCGTCAGGTTCTGTACATCATCAATGGTATTGAGGCATATCAAAGATCAATGTATGATAACTCGGGGGTACACCGATTCGATGAATGATGATCGTGTTAGAAGTTATTATTTCAAAGGATGCTATATTGGAGAATTTGGATAGAAATGAATGTTTGGAAGGAAGAAGGGAAGTGACTTGATTGTTCGGTGATAACCACAATGACAACGATCTTGTCTTGTGCG
This sequence comes from Iris pallida, assembly GCA_029216955.1. NCBI lineage: Eukaryota > Viridiplantae > Streptophyta > Magnoliopsida > Asparagales > Iridaceae > Iris > Iris pallida. The sequence continues at coordinate 2,378,268 of JANAVB010025400.1, read as the reverse complement.
AGCGCAACTCCAGCCTCGCACATACGTCACGTCAGATTTGGGACGATCGTTCCGCGTGAGTGTTGACATGGTGATTCATGTCCAGCAGGAATGATCGAACTCGAAATACCTTGACATGGAAATTTTGATTGCTACGACTTATGGTTTGAAGCGAAGGCAAATTTGAGGATTGAGTACTTATGATTGACGACGAAGTAAAGTTGAGGATTGAGTAGGCCCAATCCACATATCGAAAATGAGTAAGTCTAGACGCAACGCAAGAGTTACGTCCCGATGAGAACGATTACTCCGCGGGAATGTTGACATGGTGATTCATGCCCGCCGTAGATAATCAGACATACATAAGATCGGGGTACGACATATTACAAGGATAGACGACCTTGTGATCGACTACGTGGATTGGATAGGATGGATAGGTGAATTGTATCAAAACATACTTTAAGAGATAGACTACGATAATTGCTAGTACGGACATACGATATTGACATATCAAGGATTAGATTGAGGACAACCTATCGTAGGATGACTTTCCTATACGATCTCGGACTTGGAACGGAGAATGTGTTGATGCGAATAGGGTGAACGATGCTTGATGTTAGAAATTTGAGTGAAGCAAACTTGGGTAGAAACTCCCGTACGTACGAACAAAATGGTTTGACCATAGGATTGGGGCGAGCGTCGTGCAATGACTTTGCACAATGAACCGAGAACTTGACTTGTACCTATGACCTTGTGAGCTGACCTAGCGGATAGGCAGACGACCCTATGCCGAGTGATTGAACCTGTGCGATTGACATTACAGTATCGTCTGGACGGACGATAGACTTTGGGCAACAAGACTTAGAGTAGGACGGGGAACTGGGAGTGTGCGTGAATGACGACGAGATTGACACCAAACGAAGGAAATGATAGGAATGGATGACGCGCAAGTAAAGTTAGGATAACGAATTGAATCATTGATAGGAAGATATACTCGATGACAGTGCAATAATTGGTCTTAAATCGAACGAAAAGTGCTTAGACTTGGTCGACTCCACTAAAAAGAAATCGTATTGATTTCGTAGACAAGAACGCTTGAGAAGCAAAATCGGATCATCTCGAGGACCGGGATAAGCGATAGTGAGACGCACATGAGTTCAGTTTTAATCGAAGTGAGCAAAAACGAACGGCAAATCAAAACTATCACGAGTAGCTTGTCCGACTTCGCTAATCGCTAAGCTTGGTTGAAATGTACATATTAGGGGGACGCCTTGAATATGTGCACGATCCAAACTCAGCGATATGATGAACTAGAATGCAGCTGCAAGTGGATGTTGCGATGTGCATAAACGAAAGTGAGTTAGCCTCAGCCTACGACCCTCATATTTGATGAATTACAATGTGCCTCGTGTGACCATTACAGCCCCACAATAGGGCACAACAACAACCAAGTCAAAGAAACACGACAATTGAATAAGTACCATCAACTCTAAAATGAATGAAAAGTCATTCAATAAAATCGACCAAATGTATGCGACACGGAACCTGGAAAGATATCGAGCATAGTTCGATGCCATCGAGCGATAAAGTCATTCGATAGGAATTGTCTAAGATACGCACACGACTTGAGTTAAGGAATGGTAGGATGACCTGCACTCAGGAAGTCTCGAGGACGAGACTTGTTTTGAGTGGAGTATTATGTAATGACCCGCTCTGTCCTAGCGGAACGCCGATTCAAACGGCAAGTGCAACGACTCAAACGAGCCGTCGACCCGAAGAGTTGGCATCGACCGAATGAAGAATCGATGCAAGGCTTACATAGGCCAGTCAAGAGGAATCCAGACTTAGACTTTCAAAGGCGCGCTCGGAGTATCGCTCGGCCGATACAAACATCGCTAAGGTGGGTGGCTACGATAAACCCGTCTTTGCTTAGCCTAGACACATAACAATACGGACACTACTGCTAGAATCGCTAGGCGATAACACCGCACATGCTAATAAATGACTCAACACACTTAGCTACGAGAATAATCTCACCTTGTATGCTTGTATAGAATATGCAAAAAAACATAAAAAATGTGAGAACTCTCGCACCGCACTCCGCGCTCGTGCTAAGGCACAGGCTTACATTCAAGATTCCTTATACGTTCAACAATGATACAATGAACGGTTTACAATAATGAAACGAAAGACTATCGACATAGTCATTCCGAGTAGAGTATAGCAACATTGGAAGACTTCGGGACCGATGGGTCGCCAAGGCGATTCCCGCACGTGAAGTTGCATAATGTATGAATGAATGAATGAATGAATAAGTGAATGAATGAATCAACGAACGAATGAATAAATGAATATGAGAATGAATGAATATGTGAATGAATCAATGAATGAACGAACAAGTGAAAGAAAGAAAAGAAAGAATGAATAAAAGATAAGAAAGAAAGAAATGGTTAGCGACAGATATGACGGGGACGTGCATCGGGTCTTGCTACCCGCGGTACACGGATGCCGCCGCCAACTTGGTCGATAAAGTATTATGGCTAAGGGTTAGCCTACGGCTCAGAGACAGCCGTTAAGTTAAAATGACAAACAAAACGAAATGGTCGTGGACAATCCTATCGTATACGGGAGGTAGGCAGAATAAAGGATTCCAGCGGCACGATCAAAGGGAGGATCGTGGCCGGCCTAGACGGAATCAAAATGGCTTACTTTCCTGGCCTGGGTGTGGGCTTGGCCACCCAGGAAACGTAAGACCAGGTATTTCAAGAGAGTATCAAGGTGTACCAGCCAGCACGCTATGATAGGTGAGAAATACCAAGAAAGAATATATCCAAAATGGCTTGTGGTGCCAGCGACTGGTGCATATTGATTAATTGGACTTTGCTGGTGGCAATTCATGTGCAAGTCTTTGCATTGAAACAAAGTAGTCTAAGTTAACTGAATGAAGCACCTTCTGAACATGCTTGATTGTAACACACCAAATGATTGAGAGTACTTCATGAAATTGAGTTCGAAAACACGCCTACGTTACGCTAGGAACTGAGGCAGGGACACGCCCTTGACATTGAAAGTTTATATGAATTATTGACTAACTTGATTTACTTGGACAGGAAAGGCCGGACGGTAAGTATGGGTAAGTCGTGCATGTATTTCCATGCAAACATTTGGATTCGGCAACACGAGGTTATAAAATATGCCATGAAACTGATCCTAAGGCAAGATTAGAAAGATAATGAATGATAGACGGTTCACAAAGTAAATAGAATGTGCTTGGTAATGATAGCATTGTGGACGAGATTGCCTTTCCACTAGTGCATAACAATGTACTGATAACCCCACAGTTTGCTTGCAGGATGCAGAAGACGTCGTCGGGTGTGGAGCTTTCCTCAAACGTACTAAGGTGCAGAGCTAACTCTGGAGCCTTAGAGCGTTGCAAGGAGCTGAAGCACCCTAGACAGGACATAATGTATCGGAACATCGCCATGAATCATTCAATGTTATAAGCCACTTGGCACGCCTTTTATGTTTCAAGAGAGAGAGAGAGCTTGAGAGACTTGTAAACTCGGCCTAGCGCCGCTTGTAAACTTCTTGAAAATCGATAAAGAGTTTGAATTTCGCTTCAACTTGTGTTCATTTACTTTCCGCTACAAATGGGGACACTCTGTACGACTCTCTGGCCTAGCACAAATCGGCCGTTTCTGGAGATTAGTCTTGCACGGGCGCAACCTAGGCCCGTGCGGCATCACGCCTTAGCGAGGACGATCGCTCCTGCGGAAGCGGGACGTGACACTATTAGTGAGTCGAGTTAGAAGCCATAGTAGTTGCCAAATGGTCAGGCTATGGATACATCTTGGACAGGAGCATCGGGGGGAGGGAACAGCTACTAGCGTAGGGGCTACATTTGCTTTTTACACGCATACATGGGCCGATAGTGTCTCGGATGAGCGCTACTTGATAGCCATTCTTTATTACTTGCGTGAATCCTTATAGCCCCTGTGTAGAATGTTGTCCTCAAAAGTGCATATCACATAGACGGTTTAGGAAAAACCTGTAGTGTCATAGTGGCATATTTCACATTCAGTTATTTTGACATGTTTTCTGTATATTGTTACATCTCTCTGAGGACCTGGTGATCTCTCCAGGATTAGACGAGCAGGACTACCCCCAGGAGTACGGAGCAGCTTCGGATCCTTCTTACGTTGACGACGAGGCATCTCCCACTGATACTTAGTTTTTCTCTTTATTATCTGAGACTATGTAGTGGACATCTTTTTATCTTCATTATTCTGTTTTGAGGAGGTTGGACTCCATTTAGTTGAGACTATTTTTCATAGCTGTTTGGAGTGGGTATGTCCACCCGGCTATCTCTTGACTTCTTTTATTATTGAGACTTATTATTCATTCTGTGTTGTGATGTGGATGAGATATAGTTATTATATTGTAGCTTATCAAGTATTATTATTTACAGTTTATGTATAAATACGATGATACCACATATTGGTGTATTCTTCGTATATGTGCAGCTGGCATGCTGACGCACTTAGTCCTACGTATTATGGGACTGGGGTGTTACACACCATAATTGTATGCGTCCCCTGAAAACCCCTAGGCCCAATGGCATCCCTGCCATGTTTTATCAGAAAAACTAGAAGATTGCTGGCAAAGAGCTCACCGACATGATCCAGTAATTCTTTAGGGATGGTCAGCTTCCTGAGTCTATCAATCATACTAATCTAGTCCTCATTCCGAAGCGTGAATGTTCGGCTACTCCTGCGGATTTTAGACCTATATCACTATGCAATGTGTCATACAAAGCTATATCCAAATTTCTGACAACTCGTCTCCGACCCAGGATGGATAAGCTTATTTCTCCAAACCAAAATGCATTTGTCCCTGGTAGGCACGTTACTGACAATGTAATCATCTTCCAAGAGCTCCTCCACGCCATGAAGAATTTCCCTAAGAAGAAAAATACTTATGTCCTCAGTATTGATATGGCAAAGGCTTATGACAGACTGGCATGGCTGTTCATAAAGAGTATCCTCCACGGTTATCGGATCCAAGGACACACAAATCCGCTAATCATGGAATGTATCAGTACATCTTCATTGTCTATTCTCATCAATGGAAGCCCAGAGGGACACTTCAAGCCAACGAGAGGCATTTGGCAAAGATGCTCTCTCTAGCCTTATATATTCATCATGTGTACAGAGGTGTTATCTCGGTTATTCTACAACTATGAAAGGTTCGATCTCTTCCTAGGCATCCGTATAAACTGGTACGTCCCCTCCATTACTCATCTACTCTTTGCTGATGACTTGCTCATATTCGGACATGCTAATCCTTCCTCCCTAGATGCAGTCCAGACCATTCTTAGCACTTTTCCAAAGTGGTTGGGCCAGATGATAAACTATAACAAGTCTAGTATTTCCTTTTAGCAAGCATGTCCCATTGGTTGAGCAGGTTAATATGGCGGCCACATTGAACCTCAAAGTCATGTCCTCTGATGAAAAGTACCTGGGTCATGCGACTCTTCAGCCAAAAAGTAGATGTTCTACATATCAGCAACTGCTGCTCAAATGCGGCTCTCGCTTGGACGGATGGAAGGCCAAATTACTTTCCCATGCTGGGCGGGAGGTGCTGATCAAATCAACATTGAGTTCCATTCCCATCTACTACATGTCAGCCTTCAACATCCCTACAATGATCACGAACGCATTGTCGCTTCAGCACAGGGCTTTCTGGTGGGGCCACGACGCGACGGAGAAGAAGATCCATTTTATTTCATGGGATAAAATTGCCAAACCGAAGAAGGAAGGTGGCCTCGGCTTCAGAATCCCTAGCATGGTCAATAAGGCATTGGTTGGAAAACTTCTCTGGAGATTCCTGGATCAACCGGATCTACTTTGGTCTCGGCTTCCCCGAGGGGTCTACCTACAAAACAAACCATTCTGGACTATCAAGAAATGCCGCAGACCCTCACCTTCGTGGTCGAGCATCCTAGATCTACGTAACTCCATGGTCGCCAACATTTGCTGGGCGGTGAGAGGTGGGAGGATGAATATATACAACGATCCTTGGATCCCAAGCATTCCAGGTTATCGAATCACAAGTAATCCACGAATCGCAGATGGGCCTCGACTAGTAAGAGAGCTCTTCCTTCCCGAAGAAAGAAAATGGAACATTCCTCTTATTAACTCGTTATTTTCACCCATGGAGTGTAATGCAATCCTGAATATCCGTCTCCTTAATAAAAATGGGCAAGACAAGCTAATCTGGACCTCTCGAAAAATAACAGCTTCTCTACGAAGTCCCTTTATGAAGCCATCCGAAACCAGCAACCAAGCTCGTCTTCTAATACGGAATGAAATCCTATATGGAAACAGCTCTGGAAAATCGAAAACATCTCACCCCGCATCCGCGTATTCATTTGGAGAATTCTTCACAATGGCTTACCCCTCAATACTGCCATCAATCATAGATTGCCTAGCACAGATCCAAGTTGCCCGTTCTGCCTCCTCCATGATGAAGACTCTGATCATTTATTTATGCACTGTGCGCTGGAAAGAGAGTCTTGGTTTGCTAGCCCTTTAGGCCTTCGAATTGACACCCAGTACTCCATTGCTGCACTGCTAAAGAAGTGGTTGGGGGATCCACAGGCGCATGAAGCTTTTCGTATAGGAGCAGCCCTACTCTGGTCCATTTGGAAGGCAAGAGGGGATTGTATTTTCCGTCATATCCAGCCGACTACCAATCGCATCGTGGATAGAGCAAATTTTATCTATAATTCACATTCATGTGGTGCCACTCTGAACATGGAAGGACACCAAGCTCTGCTCCCGGATCCAAGCATAACTGGAAAGTGGCAACACCCACCTGCAGGCTTAATTAAGATTAATGTGGACGGAGCAACGAATCAGAGTTTGATAGCAACAACAGCGGTTGAGAGAAATTTGCATGGCAAATTCTTGGCGGCAATCACCTGGCATGGACCTTCTAATTATTCTATGGATGATAGTCTGTGTGCGGAGACCCATGCCATCCGGTTAGGTATCTGCTTAACCAACCAGTTCGACTCTCACAGAACAATCATAGAAGGAGACTACCAGATTGCGATCTGAATTTTCAAGGGAGATAACAACCTCAATCCAGGGAGATTGAACGATCTGGTTCGGGTATCTTGCATTGGCATTCATCCGGCCACCCCTCCAAGCTTCAGTTTTGCAAGAAGATCTTGCAACATCAGTTGTATCCCAATTGCATTCAGATGATCAATAAAGCCAAATCCATTTAAAAAAGTGAATATTTATATATATATATATATATATATATATATATATATATATATATATAAGAAAGATGAATTCGTTAGGGTTAGGGCATCAAGCGCCTGCTGCCTCCGGAAAGTCATGGGATCCCGGCTCAACGTCCGGCCTAGGGAGGAGCGCTGACCATGCCACGGACGAGGAGACCGCGTGGGCTTCCGGTGGAGGCTGGACAACCGTGGTCCGACGAGGGAGGCGAGGCAACCAACCACTAGCGGGACAAGGTGGTTGGCGGGAGCAGATGGCATTCGGGCCCGGACGGTCCTATACACAACCGGGACAGGGGGGAGACGGAGGTCGAGTTGGGGAGAACCGTCATTACGGAGATATAAGGAAGCAACGCGGCGAGCAAGACCCCAAAGTTGCCCAAAGAGGCAACAACCAGCAACACCCGCGCCCCCGGTTTCATCAAGAGAGAAGGCCGACGCCTAATTTATCCTGGGAAAGAAGAGGTATGCCTTCTGCCATTGACAAAGGGAAGGGACCACAGGAAGAGTCGGGGTGGGGCGCTCGTGGGCGGATTTATGTCGTGGCGGAGGAAATCCCCACACACATCAAATGCAATATGTAGAACCAAAGAATGTTGGAGGGGTGGTACGAGCGTCATTCAGCGAGGAAGAAATTGCCAAAACTGCAGATTACTGGCAAAATACTATCGTGCTATACGTCTTGGGCAACAAACCTTTCTATGGACAGATACGTGCTTACGCGGCGAGGGTTTGGCTACCGAAGGGAACCATGGATTTTTATGCATGAGAGGACGGGTTCTTCTTCGTCAAATTCGGCATGAAGGAAGATGTTGATCGCATCATCCAGGGCGGTCCCTGGACTTTTGTTGGCCGGTTGATTATCATCAAGGAGTGGCATCGATATATCCGATGCGAGAAAGATGTGCTGCACACGATACCGATATGGGTCTGACTTCCTGGCTTCCCAATTGCCTATTGGAGCCAGTCCATGTTAATAAAAATCACTAGCCTCATCGGGAAACCTATCAAAGGTGACGACGCGACTATAACACAGTCACGTCTCCAATATGCTCGGGTATTTGTTGAAATAGAAGCGCAGAAAGAATTACCGCAGACGCTTTACTATGAAATTCCGTCTGGCGAAGTTTGCATACAGAAGGTCGAATATGAATGGGTTTCTCCTGCTTGTCGACGATGTAAATGCTTTGGTCATTTGCCACAGAACTGTAGCACAAACGTAACTAACGTAGAGGCTGCCGAAAGGATAGAAGCACAAGATGGCGGGGAAGGATTGCATAGGGATGGGTCCGAACAAAATAACACTCGAGGAATGGACGTCTGCGAGGACCACATCGCCCACGACCAACCGGAGCAATCTGGACTCGAACTCGCACTGTTTATACCAGGCTTAGATACACAGTGGAGGAAACATGATGGAGACAGGATGGTAGCAGGGAGCTCTGAAGCAAACATGGAAGTTGGGGGGCGACAACTATCCACAGCGGATGGTAGCAAACTACCTGCACTTGCACCCGAAGGCAGCGTGGGCATGTTTTCCGTCTTAGCCTCGGCTGAGAATCACGAGAGTCAATCACAGAACATATTCAGAGCAGGCGAGGGTACAGCAAAGACATTAAATATGCCGATCAGACGTCGGACAATCGCAGGTAGCAAAGCAATAAAGGATAAAGGTGCTAGTCAAACAGGATATACAAGCCGCAAGAGTCACGCGGGGGAGACAACGGAGGATATAAATCGGCCCCACAAGACAGACACCGTGGACGGCGAAGTCCTCGTAGAGGATAACCCTGAATGGGAGGCCTTAGTTCGAGAAGGAGGCGCGGGTGCCTCACAATGCCAAGACATGGTTGCTTACTCGTCACCCATCCCCGGCGATGAGGAGCAGTGTGATAAAGGGGACCCAAGATTTGATCAATGTCTTTGATCGTTTGGAATGTACACGGCGCCTGCTCGATAGGTTGATGGAGAGATATTTTAAAAACTTTGCGGAAAGGGCATTGTACAATAACAGCACTACTAGAAACTAAAATCAAATCTGAAGATATGTTGATTCGGCGTACGCAGCTGAACTGGACACAAGTTCACAATCTTTCTATTTGTGATATGGCCAGAATCTGGATTAGATGGGAGAATAGTTGCTAGACAGGTCAGATTACTCACATCTCAGAGCAAATTATTGTAGTTGTTCTTACTAATTTCGGAGGTCTCCGTTTTCTGCTATGTGTCACATATGGCCATAATGACTGTATGCTTCGTAGACAGATATGGCTAGACATTATTAACTTGAGCAGGGAGGCTGAAACAAACGGCAGACTGCCTATGCTAGTGATCGGGGATTTCAACGTCGTCTTAATGCCACATGAGAAAGTAGGAGGCAAGTGCATTCCTGAAGCCACGATACGGGATTTCCAAGGATGTATACTCCAATCGGGGTTACGATGCCTTGAGAGAACTGGACACGTATGGACCTGGAACAACAAGTCGACGACCAAGCGGGTGGCATGTCAACTAGATCGGGCGCTGGAAAACTCATATTGGTTCGACATGTTCTCGCATGTGAAGTCAGAGGGTCGTGCCGCAGGTACAAGCGACCATTCCCCCTGAAAATCTCCTTACTACCCGCTGTGCCAAGAAAATCAAATCCGTTCCGATACAACGCTTGGTGCATGATGGACTGATACGAGGCGGCGATTCAGACAGTACTGATGACGACTGTGCATGGCAATATGCAATTCAAATTGGTGCAGCGCCTCAAGTTAACTAAGGTGGCCATTCTACAGTGGCACAAATCAGCGCCCATGGCTGATTTAGCGGCCAAGGAATAGGATCTTCATGAGCTCCAAAAGAAAATACAAGATGATATTCTGAATGATATCTTGGCTACTCATGAGCGGAGGCTGGCTAAAGAAGTGGGTGCACTCCGGACCATCGACGAAGTCCAGCTGGCTCAAAGAGCTAAATGCCATTGGTTGAAAGATGGTGACAAGTGCTCTAAATTTTTCTATGATATTGTTCGTGCTAGACAGGCATGGAATTCTATCCATAGATTAATCGACGTCAACGGCATAGACGTTACTGCTCAGACGGATATTGCGATAGAGGCGGTACGTTTCTATTTTTCTTTATATAATCAGGCCGATTATATTTCCCAATTTCCTAACATTGTATGCAAGAAGTTGGTCACGGAAGCTGGTAATCGGACTTTACTGGCCCCAGCAACGTACGACGAGGTGACCGAGATCATTATGTTGGCTGATCCTAACAAGGCTCCTGGGCCTGATGGATTTGGAAGTAAATTTTATAAGGTTCATTGGAAGACACTCAAAGAACCAGTGACGGAGATTATCAATGATTTTCTCAGGCACGGGCATTTATTGCGAGAGATGAATCATACCTTCTTAACTTTCGTTCCAAAGAAGGAGGGAGCAACTTCGCTCGAAGATTTTAGACCAATATCTTGTTGCAATTATCTGTATAAAATCATTACTCACTTTATGTGCAAGCGAATGGAGCGTATGATGCAGGAACTTATTTCAAAAAATTAGGCTACTTTAATTAAAGGGCGGTCACTTGCAGAGCATAGTATGTTGGGTCACGAGCTGGTACGGGAGTTCAACAGACCGGGGGCGGACAGAGCTTTCATCAAGCTGGATCTTCGCAAAGAATATGATATGGTCAACAGAGACTTCCTCTGTCATATTCTGTCATCTATGGGATTTGAAAGTTCGTGGATTTCCTGCGTTCGAGAATGTATATCGACGGCTACCTTCTCGGTGCTCATCAAAGGCCAGCCTCACGGTTTTTTTCCAAGCAACCGAGGTTTTCGACAGGGTTGTCCTTTATCCCCATACTTATTTACTTTAATCATGGAATATTTTACTTATATGATGGATTTGGCTAGCTATCAGAAGATTATTGTCCCATTATTCAGTCATATTCGGCCACATATGACACATCTCATATACGCAGATAATCTGCTGGTTTTTATACGTCCTACAACGACTGGCTTACAAGCGCTGACTGACATATTAGAGGGATTCTGGAGGATGACAGGTTTACAGCTTAATAAATCCAAGAGTATGATTTATTTTAGCAGGAGATGCACAAATAAAGAGGAGAAGGCAGCCAGGTTGGAAATTAATTTGGGAGAGCTTCCAGTTAAATATTTTGGAGTTTATCTTTCAGCCAATTACACGAATGCGGTTGAGTGCAATAGTATTATGGAGTTTGCACAGCGACGGATGAAAGGATGGCAGGCTAAGAATCTATCGTTCGGAGGCAGGATCGAACTGGTACGCTCGGTCATCTTATCTATTACAAACTTCTGGCTCCAATCAATTCTTCTTCCGATAGCTACCATTAGAAAATTAGAAATGATGTGTGCTACATTTATTTGGCGAGGGGGCATACACACCATCTCCTGGCAGGATCTATGTATGCCAAAGAAAGAAGGTGGAGTCGGGCTACGATCTATTCACACTATGTGGACAGTGGCGGTATGGAAATTGGTTTGGAAATTCCTTCAAAGGAAATCCCTATGGTCCTTTTGGATGCATAGCAGATACTTAAAAGGGAAGAGCTTTTGGATATATCAAGAGAATAACAATGAATTAGTCCCGTTTAAGCATATGCTCCAAAATCGGACAGCGGTTAAATTGCGCCTGGAGAGAGTTCTCAAGGACGGTCATACCACGGATTTGTGGCTCGACCCCTGGCTTGCCCATGAAAATTTGCTGAGTTGGGTGGGAGAATCGGTCACAGCTGCAGCTTATAGGGGCACCATGGTCTCTAACATCATTGTTGAGGGGCGCTGGTCGCTGGATGGACTCCCACGCGCACACTCACTTGGGCCGCTCATACAGCAGGTGAGGATTGACCCCAACTTTGCTGCGGATGACTGGATTTGGAATGCATCCGCCAACGACGAGTTCAACTCCAAAGTCGCGTACAATCAAGCACGGGAGGCGCATGACGTATGGGGGGCAGCCGATGTAGTCTGGTGCAAGTATAGCGTGAGGAAGATGTAGTTGTGCCTTTATAAACTGTTTCGAAGGAGACTCCTGACCATGGATAGACTCGCCAGGTTTCGAATTTAGATCACGAACCCATGTTGTGTTATGTGTTGGCAAAGCGAGGAAACTGCGAGACACCTGTTTTTTCGGTTGCGAAGTCTCTCGACGAATCTGGAAGGAGCAGGAGCATAAGCTCAACATACAATCCAGTTGGTACTTGTTATCAGATGAAGTCTTGGAACAAATATTACGCGGGAAGGAGTGGAATGGTACATAGAGGCTCGACTACGGCTAGCTGCAGCAGTTTGGCACGTCTGGAGAGAACGAAACGCTCGTATTTTTGAGCAAAAATACTCCTCGGTGAGAAGCCTATTGTATAATATTGAGCATGATAATTTTTTATTTAAGGAATCAGGAACGTACTCCCTGATTGCCGAGCTGTAACAGTTTAAGTTTGAATAAAATTATCTTTTCTATATATATATATATATATATATATTTTTTATATATATATATATATATATATATATATATATATAAACAAAAAAACCATCGGAAACCCTGGCTCCCGTGCTAGGCGTCCCTAAATCCCTTTCCCTTCTGATCCCCCCTACCTCCCAACCCCGTTCCGGTCGGGGACTGTCGGGCTGGCGTCCATGGTGCACTTGGCCATGCGGACCCCGAAGTCTCCGCCCACCTATGCGGCGGCGCTTGTGTGAGCTGCAGGCTCTCCACCCAAGATTCTGCCTCCCATCCCGCACAAAAGCTTCGACACAGTCCATGGCTTTCCGGCGATCTCCTTTGACATGCAGTACGAAGCGGCCCTGATAGCCCCTCTCAAATTTTTCCTCATCGGCAAATTCTCTCAAGCTCGAATTCCTATTGCCCAGCTACGCTCTACCGTGGCTGCTATGGGATTCAAAGGTGATATTTCCATCGGCTCGCTGGACGCGAGGCAATTCCTGATCAAGCCTAGTTTGGAGATCGATTTCCTTAGGCTACGGTCGCGCGATCTTTGGATGGTCAACAAATGCCCTATGCGACTATTCAAATGGATGCCAGAATTCTCTCCATTCGTCGAAACACCCCTGGCACCAGTTTGGGTCTCTCTCCCAGACCTCCCCCCACCTATTTGCTAAAGAAGTTCTCTTTAACATTATGGAGTGTACATGTCTTCCCCAGGCGTTAGACAAAGACACCTCCATGGGTTCTAGACCGAATTGTGCTAGAATTTTGGTTGAGGTAGATGTGAGTTCTAGTCTGTTGTACAAAGTGCGTATTCACCTCCCAGGGGATAGGAGCTTCTGGCAACCTATATTCTACGAGAATCCACCTAAATACTGCAGCAACTGCAAGCATAGGGGGCACATTGCAGAAGGATGTAAGAACTCTAAGACCTCCACCAAGTCAGGAATAGGGAATGGAGGGGACGGGATCGCCACTTCTCTAGGGTCTGTAAGAAATGGCACTGTCACAGATGATAAAAGGGGAGATCAAAGGTCGGACCAGACAGGGAAGCAAAATAAGAGAGGCTCAGACGGAGGAAAAGAGAACGAAGGAAAAGAAGAGAGAGCAGGAAAAGGGAAGGGCAAAAAGCTTATGGTGATTGAAGAGGAACCTGACACAGATTGTGCTCAAGAGGAAAGGAATTCACCTCGGACTAGTGGGCAAGAAATGAATAAGGAGGAAGAAGGGACAGGGCTTGAAGATGGAGAAATCCAGGTTCTACCTATCAACAACGCTAAAGAAAGGGGGAAGAACAAAGACATAGCACTCATCACTGATTTGCGGGGAAAGAAAGACATGGAAGAGAGCCGTAAGGAGAATTACAAACATAAGCTCCTCTCACCAATAGAAAGAAAAATGGGGGCTGATACTACTGATACTGTGAAGGAAGGTGAAAAACACAACCTGGGCAATGCCAACAAGAATACTTGTGCCTCTATGCCTCCCTCATTGTACAAGCACTGGGGGGAGGATAAGGATAGTGAAGCAGAAAACTCAGAGCCAAAGAAGGAAGCGGACATGGGAGAAGAACCTATTCAGGCTACAAAGAGTAGGAAGAAGAAGAAAAAGGCAAGCAAGAATAAGGCTATCAGAGATGCTTCGACACCAACCAGGCAATGAGTCCTCATCTTGCGTCCACCCCCCACCCCCCAACTCCCACCTCAACCCTCCTCTCGATGAATAAACTTCTCATATGGAATGTTCGTGGGATGGCTAACAAACATACTCTTACTCGCGTGACGGCCCTTTGCAAAATCCACAAAGTATCTATGTTGGCCATTATCGAACCTATGATGGCAGCGGACAGAATTACCACCTACAAAATAAAGCTCAAACTCCCCAATGGTGTAGCCGGCTGCAAGGATATCTGGCTCCTTGCCAAGGACAACATCATAATCAGCTTGATAGACGACCACGACCAGGCGCTCACGGTCACGGTGGAGGAAACATGTATGGATAACAAAATGCTTCTTACTATTGTTCATGGTGGCAGCAGTTTACAGCATAGAAGACTGCTCTGGGAGAGACTTTTACACATCTGTAGCTCTAATGAAGATTGCCCGTGGCTGTGTGGGGGCAACTTCAATGCTATTAGGGGTGTGGAGGAGAAGAAAGGAGGCCTGCCGCCAGTCTACAGATCCATGGAGGAATTCTCCAACTTCATATTCCAGGCCAACTTGGAAGAACTCCATTACAAGGGATCCCAATTTACTTGGACTGACAAATAAGATGGAGACAGGAACCAGAGATCGCGCCTGGAAATAATCTTAGGGGACCAACACTGGAAGGATGTCATTTATCGATCCTCTGTGGAGCATCTCAATGACCTGGAATCTGATCTCTGTCCCCTTCTTCACTGTGGATAAGGTCGTCCCTTCAATCATCAAACGATTCAGATTTCTTAATTTTTGGACCCAACATAATGACTTCTATGTTGTGGTGAAAGAAGCTTGGAACGACGCATTCCACATCAACCCCCTCACGAGGATTGCTATCAGAATTAAAAAAGTTAGGACCGCCCTTGGAAGATGGAGCAAATCTACTTACGGTAACATTTTTCTTGTTGTCAAGGAGGCTGAGGATGCGGTACTCCGGGCTGAAGCTAATGCTGGTAATGACGGGCAGAGTAGGACAGCCATATTTGAGGCCAGAGCGAAGCTCAAGCAATGCTTGGCTAGGGAAGAATCCTACTGGCGGCAGAAAGCTCGTATCAAGTGGGATTTAGACGGTGACAGAAACACTAAATTCTTCCATGGCTGTGTCAGAAGTAAGAGACAGAAGCTTCAGATCAACTACGTCATCAAAGATGGTCAATGCTACACCAACCAAAAGGAGATTCAAGAGGCAGCTAATATTTATTTTGATAAGCTTCTTGAGCGGGAAGGTCCATCGTGTAATGCCCCGCTCCGTACGGTGCATTATGATGAGTCGTTGACTCGAAGAGTTGCGTTGACCCGATTAAGTATCGATGCGAATCGATGCACGTATTACGTTGGCCAAAGGTAAGATTTGAGTCGATTGAAATCTATGAGTCGAATCAATGCAAAGGATAAGTCCCGTTTGAACAAGTGCTAATGTTAGTTGATCTGGTGTACAGGCTATGCCTTTATGCTGGATTACGGATCATGACATGGACGCGGTAGGCTGGTAAGTCGAGTAGTTCAAGGAATGGCTAAGTCTGAGAATTAGCTATGCGACCAAGTTATGGAAGAGAGTCGCTTCAACTCGGCGAAACGGCAAGGCGTATCGACTTAAGGTGGGCGGATTCTTGACTCTCTCTCTACTCCTTCACGTCTAATAAAACATATCATCGTATGCGTAAAGTTGCTATTGAGTTAGCGAGCGTGGTCCGACGATTAAGTGTCTTAATATGCGTTGAACACTAAGTTAGAACATTGAACATTGAACATTAATTGAAGCGACGTGCATCAAGTGTACGGGTCGCAGTAGGGCAATAATGGTAGAACATTGAAAGACGATATTGAGATGTGCATCATGTGCACGGCTCCGAGAATATTGAACACTAGGCGTAGAACATTGATTACGGCGCTGAGCGTTCCCTGTGCACGGAAGCTAAGGAATAACTAAGTAACTACGGAACTAGGCTTTGAGAATGACTTACGAATGGTACGCGTTGAATATGAGTATAAGATGACTAAGCCATTGGGCATCCTACATCAATATGGATGTGTTGGGGCATAACGTCGACGGAGCTCCCCATATGGATGGTGGATTATGTTTATGAGACACGAATGTATTTATGGTGCGAGACTATGTTTATGGAACGGAGGATTGGTTGGAACGATATAAATTGTATGCTATGGTACGTATTGCATGGTCAATGGACTCGGATGGCCCGTGCACGGGTGCGGCTTCCCTCGGACGGTTTACGTCGAGGCACCGGGACCGTTCGGCCTAGGAGGAAATTATGTGTGGCATTTATGGTGCACATCATTCGGACGGATTGCGACCGTCCAGTGCTGTGATAAGCTATGATATCCGTAAGTTTGGGATCCTTCAGATATTGGGCTAGCAACCCGTATCAAAGCGATCGTAGGCTTACACATAAGAGATGCCAAGTCCATTACGGTACGAAACACCGTATCCTTCATATAGATAGGGCCGGTGGACTGAAATGAGAGTTGGGTGCAAGCGCAGGGCCTGTGACCCTTATGCATTGTCTAAGTTTATGATTGGAATATTGTGTGAATTATACGGTTTCTTATGTAAGTTCTAACCAGTACAGGCTATAAAAAATGGGATGGAGATGCACACAAACACTATGTTTATGTTCATATTATGTCTAACTGTATCTGCCGTAGGGACACGGTATTGGTCATATTTATGATAAAGTGCTATGTTCAAGTATTGCCATGAAACTGATCCTAAGGCTAAATAGAAAGATCACCAATTAAGATGCATGTTTCACTAATTAATTAAGTGTTTGGTTTGGGTGCGAGCGGGTCTTGATCAGTGCCTAGCGAGGACGAAAGCACTAATCCCCCACTAGTTTATGTGCAGGTTCAGGTATGTTCAGCATAGGACGGAGCCTGGCTTGGACGTGCCGAGGCATGGAGTCCTTGGCGTTCAAGAGGAGCTACCGCATAGGCGTTCGGACTTGCGACATGGAGATGTTCGGCCGAAGACTACTTGGTGGCTATAAAGAGACATAATGTATGGAACAATTCTTTGTGAGCTAGAGAGATCATGAGCGTTGTAGCCAATTGGCATATATGTCGGGCTATTCAGAGCCTTTGTAATCTTCAGTTCATTATGAATAAAAGAGATTCTTGTGTTATACTTTGTTTCCTTCCGCTGCTTATGTTACGAATTTGAGATAATCACTATGTGAACCGTTATCTTGTCTTGCACGAGCGCAAATCTAGGCTCGTACGGCATCACGCCCCAGCGAGGACGATGATTCGGGTAAAATCTAGCGAGGACGAGCAATTTTCCGGATCGGGGGGTGACAAGTTGGTATCTGAGCGGTTCTATCCTTTGGACCGTGCATGAATCTCTTTGACCCTCAGTTGCTTCGTTATCGAATTCAGTTGACTCTAAGTTGTTTTCGCAACCGCATGGCTAATGGATCTGCTCGATGCTATATTGGATGTTCCATACAATAAGTCTATATTAAGTGCGTATGTCTGCCATGACTATCACGCTATCTCCGGGTGCCATCGGGGAGTGTTGGTTGCACGAAGTGCAACGAGTTATGGGATGTTGGTTGCACGAAGTGCAACGAGTTATGGAATATTGGTCGCACGAAGTGTAACGAATATGGTGATGTTGGTTGCACGAAGTGCAATGATATGCGTATTATTGATCGCACAAAGTAGGAGAAGTTATGTGTTATTGGTCGTACGAAGTGCGAGAAAATATGTGTTGTTGGTCGTACGAAGTGGGAGAAGATATGTGTCGTTGGTTGCACAAAGTGCAACGGGTCGATATGTGAGGCGATGCGTATTATGTGGCTATGCGAATGGTTATGTGTTGTTGGTTGCACGGAGTACAGCAAGTCGTGAATCGTTCGTTGCATCAGTGCAACGAGTCGATATGGTATGATGCGTGTTGTATGGCTATGCAGATGGATAGCGATATGTTACGCGAGATTGAGTAAAGACCTTAAGTATCGAGATGAGTTGTTGCACGAGTTGCAACGAGTGAGATTGGAAGATCGCGGATGCGATAGTAACGAGTCGAGTTGAGTAGGCGAACTTGTAAGTTGGCCGCGTTGAATCGAGTTTCAAAGTAGGCGAACATTTATGTTGGCCGTATGTCGAGATTGAGATGTGAATAAGCGAATGTTGCGGGTGTGATCGATATGATCGTCAAGATACGGTTAGAGTGAATGTGTGTCAAACTTGAGCGAACGCTAGAGCTGGGATCGAAAAGGATCGCCATACGGGATAGTTGATTGGAGATAGACGTCGGACCTATGTGGAGTGTGAAGTCGAGTAATGACTCGATTTCGAGTGGTATATACAATACCGCTTGTGCGAGCAAGTGTAGCGAAGCATTGTATCGATAACGATAGGCTCGATCCTGAGTGGTATATGGAATACCACTTAACGATAGCTATGTTAAGCCATTTGGTGACTTGCGATAGGTTACATCGAGACGATTGTGTTGTTACGATATGTTTGTCCGCAACGGATGGAGTAGTACCGAGACTCGAGTGGGAATGACTTGATAGAAGTCGATGCAAGTATGCGCCGGTGAATTGAGTTGAACGATTACGTACGAAGTCGTACCTATGCAAGATACGTCGGACGAGGAGTCCTTAAGTGTAAGTCGAAGGATAGGCTGAGTATGGCAAAGAAATATTGTGTCGAGAACTAGTCGACCCGGTCGAACGTACGTGAGTTTACGAAGACTTGTTCGAAAAGTGTTGAGTGGGTACGAAGAAATTGTGTGAACGAATTTGAGTTAGCACGAGGAGTCGGTGGCACGATTTGGAAGTGCGAGTTAGGGATATGAGAATGAATATGTGAATTGGAAATCGTGTTGCGATTATGGTAGTTAGTTATAACGGAATAAATCTTGATGTGTGCAAGACTTGATTCGTATTCGAGTTTGGATGATAACAGTGATTACAACGAGTTTGAGCTTATGAGAGAGGAAGATGTTCAAGTTATGCATATCGACGATGGTATTGAGGCGTATCAAAGACGATATGCAATAACTCGAGGATACTCTGATCGAATAAACAAAAATTGTGTTGAGCATTGTTATTGGATGAATAAGATGCAAGTTAAGTTATGGCAATTGGGATGATAACGGTAGGAGTGCTTCGGAAAATTTAAGAGTAGATGGATGTTACTTGGATAAAATCCAAAGTGTCTGGATTGTTTCGTGGATAACCACTATGTTGATATTCTTTTCTTATGAGAGTGCAACTCCAGCATCGTACATACGTCACGTCAAATTAGGGCGATCATTCCGCGTGAGCGCTGGTATGGTGATTCATACAGCGGGAATGATCAAACTTACAAGGCATGGCAAAATTGGATTCGACTTGTGGTTTGATGCCAAAGATGTTCGAGGATGGTTTTGATGATTATAGAATGTGTCGAACTATGATCACGATAGGTAAACTCGGACCTAAGGCGAGTAGGTGTCATACGATTAGCAAAGATAGTCAACGGTAATGCATGAGTGATTCGAGCAGTAACGACGCGCAAGCGCATGAGTCATTCGAGTAGCAACGGCGCATCAGTTGCACGGGGATAGATAAACTATGGATTGATATGTCGGATTTGGTAAGGTCCCATAGGAATTGTCGAGAATTGATTTGGCTTCGCGATAGGATATAGCATGGTTCGTTGTAACTGTCCCTCGTAGATGATCTTCAATTATCGAGCGTAGTTTCGGGGCAGATGATCCTAGAAGACTTGACCGCCAAATCAAATGAATGTTGAAGTCCCATAGGATGGCCCTAAAGAAGTCGCGTAAGAAATTTTATCGAGGAGGAGGAATGATGTAGTGCATGTTGAGGATAAGTCTAAGCGAGCGAGTGTCGTGTTTCTAAAGTTAGCGAGTAGCCTTCGACTAGATCGAAACGGCTAGAAAAGTTATGATCAATCGAATGAGTACGTAAGTAGACTTGGTTGGTCGATGATCGAATATATGTCGAAGAACGTGCTTAGCATAGTGACACGGTAAGGCGATTGCAAGAATTCTGCAATAAACGAGAGCAACGAATAGTAGAACGACCCCAAGAGTTGCGTCGTAGATCGGTTTGAGTAACGGTTAGGCTATGTGTGTTGAGCGTACCATCGATATTACGAAATAAACTAGTCAGGATTGATTTGAGAAGTGAGTAAAGGAATTCATATTCGATCGAGAATAGGAGATGGACGTATCGTAAGAGACCTTGGGTCGGAAAGATTGTTACCTTTGCGCATCGTAGACTCAAGTTGACCTCTTATGTCGGGAGAGATAAGCACGATGTCTGGGTAAGTTACCTAGTGGGGGTAGCCCCAGATGCGATGCGTATGCAGTTCGAGAACGTGGGTCGTGTTGGGATAGTTGTGTACGAGACTTAGTACGGATTGTAGGCAAAGGAATTTATGACAAGTTGGACTTAGTCCATGTCGTTAAGGCCAAATGTTATGAATGACTGGATGAAAGAATTGAGTTATATGAGAGATAGGAAACGAATGGGCGAGTAGCCATTGCGAAGAACTGTTGCGATCGAATGCGCAACGGCTTAATACAATGCATGCGTTAGATGGCCATCGAAGAAACTTATGAGATCGAAGTTACGGGTTTGAATCAAGTTATGTGCAGAGATGTATGGAAGAGGATCGTATGTTATGGGATGATACATACGAGAAGTATTTGGGAATAGGCGTTAAGATATGACTAAGTCGAGTACAGACTGATTGGTGCTTGAGGATTTAAGCGAGCTTGTTAGTTGTCCCGATATTCTACAACTGAGCTTGGTTGAAATACATATATTGGTGGGACACCTAAAATATGTGTATGATCCAAACTAAGTTGTATGATTCCAACGATAGTAGTACGAGATCGTGAAACGATCTAGCGAGACACTTAGATTTAAGTATTGGTTTCGGTTCGAGGACGAACCTTGTTTTGAGTGGTATATTATGTAATACCCCGTTCCGTACGGTACATTATGATGAGTCATTGACTCGAAGAGTTGCATTGACCCGATTAAGTATCGATGCGAATTGATGCAAGTGTTACGTTGGCCAAAGGTAAGCTTTGAGTCGATTGAAATCTATGAGTTGAATCAATACAAAGGATAAGTCCCGTTTGAACAAGTGCTGATGTTAGTTGATCTGGTGTGCAGGCTATGCCTTTATGCTGGATTACGGATCGTGACATGGACGCGGTAGGCTGGTAAGTCGAGTAGTTCAAGGAATGGCTAAGTCTGAGAATTAGCTATGCAACCAAGTTATGGAAGCGAGCCGCTTCAACTCGGCAAAACGGCAAGGCATATCGACTTAAGGTGGGCGGGTTCTTGACTCTCTCTCCCTACTCCTTCATGTCTAATAAAACATATCATCGTTTGCGTAAAGTTGCTATTGAGTTAGCGAGCGTGGCTCGACGATTAAGTATCTTAATATGCGTTGAACACTAAGATAGAATATTAAACATTGAACAATTGAAGCGACGTACATCAAGTGTACGGGTCGCGGTAGGGAAATGATGGTAGAACATTGAAAGACGATATTAAGATGTGCATCATGTGCACGTCTCCGAGAACATTAAACACTAGGCGTAGAATATTGATTATGGCGCTGAGTGTGCCCCGTGCACGGAAGCTAAGGAATAACTAAGTAACTACGGAATTAGGCTTTGAGAATGACTTACGAATGGTACGCATTGAATATGAGCATAAGATGACTAAGCTGTTGAGCGTCGTGCATCAATATGGATGTGTTGGGGCATAACGCCGACGGAGCTCCCCATATGGATGGTGGATTATGTTTATGAGACGCGAATGTATTTATGGTGCGATAATATGCTTATGGAACGGAGGATTGGTTGGAACGATATGAATTATATGCTATGGTACGTATTGCATGGTCAATGGACTCGGATGGCCCGTGCACGGGTGCGGCTTCCCTCGGACGGTTATGCCGGGGCACCGGGATCGTTCGACCTAGGAAGGAATTATGTGTGGTATTTATGGTGCACATCATTCGGACGGATTACGACCGTCTAGTACTGTGATAAGCTAAAATATCTGTAAGCTTGGGATCCTTCGGATATTGGACTAGCAACCCGTATCGAAGCGATCGTAGGCTTACACATAAGAGATGCCAAGTCCATTACGGTACGAAACACCGTGACCTTCATATAGATAGGGCCGGTGGGCTGAGATAAGAGTTGGGTGCAGGCGCAGGGCCTGCGACCCTTATGCATTGTCTAAGTTTATGATTGGAATGTTGCGTAAATTATACGGTTTCTTATGTAAGTTCTAACCAGTACAGGCTATGGAAAATGGGATGGAGATGCGCACAAACACTATGTTTATGTTCATATTATGTCTAACTGTATCTGTCGCAGGGACACGGTATTGGTCACATTTATGATAAAGTGCTATGTTCAAGTATTGCCATGAAACTGATTCTAAGGTTAAATAGAAAGATCACCAATTAAGATGCATGTTTCACTAAATGATTAAGTGTTTGGTTTGGATGCGAGCGGGTCTTGATCAGTGCAAAGCGAGGACGAAAGCACTAATCCCCTACTAGTTTATGTGCAGGTTCAGGTATGTTCAACACGGAGCAGAGCTTGGCTTGGACGTGCCGAGGCATGGAGTCCTTGGCGTTCAAGAGGAGCTACCGTATAGGCATTCGGACTTGCGACATGGAGATGTTCGGCCGAAGACTACTTGGTGGCTATAAAGAGACATAATGTATGAAATAATGTAATTCTTTGTGAGCTAGAGAGATCATGAGCATTGTAGCCAATTGGCATATATGTTGGTCTATTCAGCGCTTTTGTAATCTTCAGTTCATTATGAATAAAAGAGATTCTTGTGTTATACTTTATTTTCTTCCGCTGCTTATGTTACGAATTTGAGATAATCACTATGTAAACCGTTATCTTGCCTTGCACGAGCGCAACTCTAGGCTCATGCGGCATCATGTCCCAGCGAGGACGATGATTCGGGTAAAATCTAGCGAGGATGAGCGATTTTCCGGATCGGGGTGTGACACATCGGGGTCGGAAGACCTTCTCTCCTCTATCCCTCGTCTGATAATGGAGGAAGACAACACTATGCTTTGTGCCGACCCGACCCTAGAGGAAGTCAAAAGCACGGTTTTCGCCATGGACGAAAACAGTGCTGCAGGACCGGATGGTCTATCCAGTCACTTCTATCATTGCTGTTGGGACATTATTGTGCAAGACGTATTTGAGGCAACTTTGGCCTTTTTCCAGGGACTGACCCTCCCTAGAGTGATCACGAGCACCCATCTTATTTTGATACCTAAAAATGACAACCCGACGACGTTTTGGGATTACAGGCCTCTTAGCCTATGCAACTTCATTAATAAGGTATTCACTAAACTTGCTGCCAGTAGATTGGCGAGCGTACTGCCGAGGATTATCTCGCCTGAGCAAAGCGCATTTGTGAAGGGGCGTGATATTGTTGACAACATTCTTTTAGCTCAGAAATTGATTAACAACATGGACAGCAAGAAGACTGGGGGCAGTATGGCCATTAAATTAGACATGGAGAAGGCATTCGACAGAGTTGACTGGTCCTTCCTCAACAGCGTACAACGAGCTTTCAGATTTACGGAGAAGTGAATCAACATCACATGGAGAGCTATCTCAAACTGCTAGTTTTCTCCCGTGGTTAATGGCGTTGCTGCAGGCTTCTTCAAATCTGGCAGAAAGACAAGGAGACCCTATCTCACCTTCGCTCTTCATAATTGCGACGGACTCCCTTAGCAGGAGACTCAACAAGCTTCAAGATGTCGCGAGCTTTGACAGGTACTCCTCCCCTCATGGCTGTCCATTCATCTCCCATCTAGCATTCGCCGACGATGTTCTCCTCTTCTCGTCGGATAAGGAAGCCTCTGTCCGCACTATTATGCAGGCGGTATCTGATTACACAAAAGTATCGGGCCAGAGGATCAACGAACAGAAAAGCACCCTTTTCACCCACCACAGTAGCAGCTCCACTAGACGGCATACCCTTACACGAGCATTAGGTTTCGCTGTTGACAGCCCGCCGTTCAACTACCTGGGTTGTCCACTCGCCTATGGTAGGAGACGTGCGGTTCTTTTCACTCAGCTAGTTGAGAAAGTAAAACACAGAATTGTGGGCTGGTCTAATAGAATCCTCTCCCCGGGCGGCAAGTTAATCTAGATCAAGCATGTATTGAGCTCTGTGGCATTGTACACGATCGTGACATGCAACCCAACTGTTAGGGTCATGAAGCAACTTGAACGGCTATTCTCATCCTCTTTCTGGGGTATTAAAGATGGGCACGACAAACATATTTGGGCCAGCTGGAATAGTGTGACGAAGCCGACAAGCGAGGGGGGCTTGGGGTCAGGAGTATCAAGGAGGTTGTTGACGCGTTCTCCATCAAGCTCTGGTGGAAGGTACGTAATAAAAAATCCTTATGGTCTTCATTCATGTAAGCCAAATACTTCAAAAAATGTCATCCAACAAAGGCTATCGCCAATAGCAATGCCTCTCTCATCTGGAGACGTCTCATCAAGGGCAGAGAACTGGGAGAACACCATATTCACATGAAGATATGCTGTGGTGACCATGATATATTCACGAAAAAATGGGTCAGGAACCAATATCTGGACCCGATACACCTGGGTCTAGCCAATATCTCTGCTAGGCAAATCTGGATTGAGGGTCGGAGATGGGATTTCCCAGCATTGATTGCTCTATTCGGGGAGGTGGCTGTAGAGGGATTTAAAAAAGACTTACCCAAGCTTTCAGATGAGAAAGACAGGCTTATGTGGACTCCGTCTACCAGTGGTGCTTTCTCGCTCAAGGCGGCCTGGGATATCGCTCGCACTAAATGGGAAGTTGACCCTATATTAGCGGGTATTTGGGGGAAGAATATCCCCAACAAGTGGAGTTCTCTGCTGGAGGAGTCTCAAGAAGAAGCTTCCTACTAACGACATCCTTCTGGACTGGGGCATCCCCTCTAACTTGCTCTGTCATTGCTGTTTGCAAGGGATCCCTGAAACAACGTCTCACGTGCTTTCGGAAGGTAATCTCCCTACTGCTACTTGGTTTCACTTCGGCGCTTCTTGGTCGCTGCCCTTTGCCTCGGTCCCCCTATCGGTTCGCATCACCCTATGGTGGAGTCTCCCGTGCCCTGGGGATGCTAGAAGAACGGTGACTGCCATCGTATGGGTATTATGGAAGAATAGGAACAAACTTAGATATGAGGGATCCTTTTATTCTGAATCGAAGGTGATTGCAGAGGTTTCTCGCCAACTGGCTAAGTTCGATAGTGCTTCGCAGTCTTCGATTATTTCTTTTTTTGGGGGTGTCGGGTATACTTGTACATCATTTTAGGGTATATGGGATTTTTGTTCCCCCTTCCCTTCCCTTCCCTTTCCTTTCTTATTTTTGGTCTGCGAATTTTGTAGCTCTGTTTTCGTCCAGCATGTGGGATTGGCTTTATAAAGTTTTATGTTCTCTCTAAAAAATAAATTATATATATATATATATATATATATTGAAGAAAACTTGCTTTATTGTTGTATTAGGCACAAAATATCGAAGCTTATACAAGTAATCGTGCCAAACGTCCAAAAGATAGCGAAAATAAAAGGTCGAGGAGGCCAAGAGCCAGATACGCTCACTGGGCCATTCCTAGGACTATCACAGCGACCGCCAGGATCTATCAGAGGGGTGGTGGCAGCGCTTACCGACTTTGGAGATCTGCTTGAGGACCTCCCTATGCCCATCGTACCTGAATTTGTTACGGTTCTTCCACAGGACCCAAATGCTCGCGGCTGCGACAATATGATGCCCGTAAGACCTCCCCCAAATGGCAAAAAGATCGTTGAAGCTACCGGCCGGATGAGTAAGATTGCAATTGCTTGACAGGTTGGTCCAGATCTGTGCAGCGAGGTCCCCGGAGAGCAGGACGTGTTCTGCAGTTTCGGATTTGTGGGCTGTGTAGCAGTGACAGCTAGAGGCAAGACTAAAGCCAATGGTTGGGAGGGCATCGTCAGTGGGGAGTTTTATGCGCTGCACTCTCCAAATCAAAATCGACTATTTGTGGGGTATGCAAGATTGCCAGAAGGGGCGGTGAAAGGGACCGACGTGCCGATGCCTCTGACCGTGGTCCTGGCGGAGGCCAGCGAGAAAACACCGCAAGGATTGTGGGACCACTTGAGAGTGTTCGGATCTTCGCTGAGCCGCACATTAGCGGTCATAAGACTGTTGACCGCCTCCGGCCCAAGCCATTCTGCCACTCTGTCCCATCTCCAACCAGAGTTGTTGTCCCATAAGTCTCGGATCGAACAGTTGTGGGGGGCGACCGAGGTTGAAAGAAGGATGGCATCTCCAAGCCACCGTTCGTGGTTCATTGACGAGCTTCCGTTACCAAGCTGCAGGCGGATGAGGGGTTCAACGAGATGACGACCGAGAAGGATGTGTCTCCAGGTTACGGAGGATCTGGAATTGGTGACGACAATCTCGAATTGGCGATTTGTTATATGTTCAAGTGGTTTTTAGTTTTTTTGATAAAAATATATTAATTTAATAGTTAAATTTTTATACGACTTAGATGGCAGCCTATCTAAATATATATCAAATATATCTATATATATATATATATAAAATATACATATCAAATATGCCTAGTTATATCAATATATATATATATATATATATATATATATATATATATATATATATATATATATATATATATCAAAATATCTATCTAAATATATAACACCTTATATCTCTCTCCCTTTCTGTGCTACGAAGTTGAGTCACCGTTGTAGACAGTCCTTGCTTCCTTGTATGTTCTGTCTAAAATTTCAATTTCAGATCAAATTTAAATTTCTGTTTCAACTTAATAATTTTTCGTTTGGAGTTAAAAACGTGGGTTTGGAGGTTTGCTTTTGAGTTTTATATGTTTGATAAAATTCCTAAATGAGATGATGATTGCTACATTCAGCCCTCGTGATAAGTAAAAAAAAAGCCATTAAGTTTGAATTTAAATTCCATCACTATATTTTTTCCATTATTCTATTTTGACACAGACATGGATCTGGACACGGACATGTACCTAGACGCGGACACATACTTGGATCTGGACACGGATACGACCCGGGTCATGAATATATTTTAGAAAAAAACAATTTTGAATATCAAAATATATACATATATGAATTTATAACAAACAATTTATAACTTCAACTTTGTGATAATTATACTTTAGTATAAGTTCGAAATACTTGAAAGAAACTTCCCTGTATTTAATTTCATTTAATTTCCAAATGTATTTGTAACTTATATATATATATATATATATATATATATATATATATATATATATAATATAGCCCTGATACTTTTTGTGCTCGCAAAAGTTAGAAAAAGGCCCTTTTTAAAAACTTGTCTCGGAAAGTTAAAAAAAAATCATAACAAAGCAACGAAAAATGCAACTCCATATTGAAAGCCTCTGATTTTGTTGTGTCAAAATTACCTACTCTCATGTTTGCTGATGAAAATGCAACTACATATTGTATAGTTTTCTACTTTGATGTTGTTCTATAGTTTCTACTCTAATTACCTACTCTTAGGTTTGTTGATGAAAGTTACCTACTCTAATGTTATTGTGTAAAAATTGCCTTCGTTTGTATCGCTTTTGTCAATGATAAGTTTGTGTCTACAGGGATATGATTAATATCTGTCAATTGGTTGTGAATTTCATTCATCATTAGTGTATTTCCACTGAGATAACTCATAACATTCTATGTTACATAATATTACCAAAAGAATATCTACGAAATAACTGGTTCCAATTTGTAAAATGTAAATATATACGAAAAGTGTGAGCTAGACAATGTGACGTGGAATTATCTTTTAGCTTATTTTACTACAAGAAAAAAGGCTATTCTTGACGGTTTATTTGTTGACGGTCGTGAAAAAACCGTCAAGAAGAGGGGTTATCTTGACGGTTTTAGACATACGTCAAAAAAGTACCCTTTTTATGTTATGTTTCAAAATTTTACCAAAATACTTAATAGTTTTAGAGAAAGCGTCAAGAAAACCCATTGAATTACTTGACGGTTTGTTGATAACTGTCAAGTAATGCATGTACGAAAAATTGCCGTTATTTTTTTTGTTGCCATTATTGTAATTATTTCAAATTTTTAGAACTGTTGACGGTTATGATTCTTTTTTATTGAGGAGCACAACAATTTTTTTCCCGATCTCTCTAAAAATAGCCCTAATCAACAAGTCTCTGCTCTCCCTTCCTCTCTTCCTTTCTATTTAAGGTCATTCCTCCGCCGATCGATCGATTGAAGAAGAAAAAAAGGGGTCCCTGTCTCCTCTGCTGCTTTCTCTACCGTCTACAAAATTCCCTCTTCTTCCTCCACCTCCGCCATGCCAAAAATATGGTAGTCTCCCAATCCCTAACCGCAGCTCACACTCTTCTCATCCATAAATCCCTCTTCCACTTCATCCCCGTCTCTTAAACACTAACCCTAAAATGTTGAACGAAGGAAAAGTACCCGCATTATTTTTTCTTTCCCTCCTCCTCATCCACTCCGTCCACACGAGCGTTCTTCCTATTTTTTCTCGACTATGGAGCGGTAAAGGAAGGTGCCCCCTCTCGTGGGAGCGTTGTCTTGGGATGATTGTGTGGGGGCTCAACGCCACCGTCGTCGTCTGCGGCATTGTCGATCTCCAGTGGAGAGGCGTTGCCTGCAAGTCGAGAGGCTTTTCGATTTCAGGTTTATTTTTCTATAATCTCTTCAATAATTGTGTAAATTACAATAATTGTGTATGGAAAAACCAAGAAGAGGTATATAATCATATGATCATCAAAGGTATGACCCATCATATTCCAATTGGAATCTTCATGGTGAGAGTTTCACACATTCCAATCCACATTTGCATGACGTTATTAAAGGGTTATTATATGATGCCCATCCTTTTATTTTTGAACATCTTGAGGAGGAAGAGAATGCAAATAATGATGAGTGCAGGAAAGGAATTGTAACTGATTTAGAGAGATTGTATCAGTTGTTGGAAGACTGTATACAAGATCTCTATCCTGGAGCCCCAATTAGTAAACTTAGTTTCATTGTCTGGATGTTTCTTGCAAAAATGTCTTTATGGTATTACCAATGCTGGTTTTACTGCAATTCTAGATATTTTAAATTTTACATTTCCACAGTTGAAGTCAATTCCCAAAAGTTTTAATGAGACTCAAAGCCTTATGCGAGGGTTGGGACTTGGATGCAATAAAATTGATGCTTGTAGAAATGATTGTATGCTGTTTTGGAAAGAATATTCAAATACAGATATTTGCCATCATTGTGGTGCTTGTAGGTGGGTCACAAATGATGACAAAAAATTAAAAAATGTTGATGAAAATCCTACAACACCTAACAATGTTTCATTACATGCTGGAAAAAGAATTACAACAAAATATTACGTCATTTTTCAGTAACAACAAGACTCCAGCGTCTCTTTATGTGTTCAAAAATAGCTGCATCTATGAGGTGGCATGATGAGGGTCGTAATAAGGATGATAAGTTAAGGCATCCAGCGGATTCAGAAGCTTGGAAGGCTTTAGACTCCGTTGATCCTAGTTTTGCATGCGACGCTGGTAATGTAAGGCTTGGTTTATCCAGTGACGGTTTTAATCCATTTAGGACAATAAACATTCAATATAGCGTGTGGCCTGTTGTGTTGATGCCATACAATTTGCCCCCTTGGATGTGTATGAAACATCCAAATTTTATGATGGCACTTCTTATTCCTGGGAAAGAATCTCCAGGGAATGACATTGATGTCTACTTGCAACTACTAATAGATGAGTTAAAGGAACTTTGGGATGTTGGGATCAAGACTTATGATGCATCAAGGCATGAAAATTTTATGATGCGTGTTGCACTATTATGGACAATCAATGACTTTCCTACATATGCCATGTTATCAGGATGGAGCACGAAAGGGAGATTGGCATGTCATGTATGTTGTTATGATACTAAATCTATCTATCTACGTAATAGCAAAAAATTTTGCTATCAGGGAAATCGTAGATTTTTTGACTCAAACCACATATGGCGCCATGATATAAAGTCATTCTATGGGGGAAAGGAACTGGATGGTGCACCGGCTTTGTTATCTGGGACACACATTTTAGAGTAGGTGGGGGACATGGAAAATAAGTTTGGGAAGACTCAATCAAAGAAAAATGACAAAGATGGTGGTCCATGGACGAAAAAGAGCATTTTCTTTTTGTTACCGTATTGGAAATTCAATATATTGTGTCACAATCTCGATGTGATGCATTTTGAAAAAAATGTATGTGATAAGGTTCTTAGAACACTTTTAAATATGCAAAGAAAAATCAAAAGATCATATGGAAGGTCGTCTTGACTTAGAGGATATTGGTGTTAGGCCTAAACTTCACATAAGAGAGGATGCATCCAATAACAAGTATTTGCCTGCTACCAGTTTCTCTATGGTGTCAAAACAAAAAAAATTGTAAGGCGTTAAAAGGAGTGAGGGTTCCTGATGGGTATGCATCAAACATTTCTCGTTGTGTACAACTCAAGGGGTACAAAATATCTGGGCTACAAAGTCATGATTGCCATTTTATTCTTCATTATTTGCTTCAACTTACTGTACGAAGAGCTTTGCCTACCAATATTGCAAAACCATTGATTAAATTAGGAGACTTTTTTAGACGTCTATGTGCAAAGGTCATTGACTTGGATGATCTATATGAGCTAGAAGGTGAAATTGCAAAAACACTATGCAGATTGGAAATGATTTTTCCTCCATCTTTTTTCGATATTATGATGCATTTTGCAATTCATCTTGCACACAAGTTTAGGATCGGAGGACCTGTTCCATATCGTTGGATGTATCCTATTGAAATGTATGTATAAATACTAAATTTGGTACATTTCTAGATTAAGTTACAACTATTTATGTTAACCTTTTCTTATTACTAGGTACCTTGGCGTTCTTAAATCGTATGTTCGAAATATATAGAAGCCGTCCAGAAGGCTCTATAATAGAGGGTTACATGGCCGAAGAGTGCTTGACTTTTTGTTCTAGATATCTTCATGAGAGTGTTGATACACAATTTAATAGAATATCTCGGATCTCAGAAAATGTTGGTTCTGAAGTACAAGTTTCATCCGTTCTTACAACATATGGTCAACCTTTAGGGAATGGTGAAATGTTTGTACCGAGACCACTTGGGTTCAAGCACATCGATATGTATTGTTCAACACCACCAAGATCAGCTCATATCTCGAGTAAGACACTATGCAAGAATCTAGATTATCATTAATTACTTTATATATTTTACTATATTAACCTGAAAGATTTGTTTTTTACACGTAGAGAACATTATGAGATTGTGGAGGGTCAAAGATCTCGTAAAAGATCAAAGGAATGGGCTTCTGCACATGATCATAGCAAAGAATTTCATGAGTGGTTTACAGAACGTGTGCGAAATGAGCAAGTGTCCGAAGAAATAAAATGGTTGTCGCGTGGCCCAAATTATGCTTCAAGAAGATTCAGGGGTTATATTGTAAATGGTTTAGGTTCCGCACTCTAGATCATGATATGGGAAAACGAACTCAAAATTGTGGGGTAGTCGTTACTGCATCCACTTCAAGCTTTGCAAATAATAAAGATCGAAATCCAGTTTTCAGTGAGGTTACTTATTATGGAATGGTGAAGCAGATTATTGAGTTAGACTATTATGGGCATCTAAGTTTCGTGATGTTTGAATGCAATTGGTTCCAATGGAGGCTAGATGAGTATAAACTTCCCTTGGTTAATTTTAGAAAATTAATATATAAGAATGATCCTTTTGTGTTAGCAACTCAAGTGCATCAAGTTTTTTATGTGCAAGACCCTATTGAGCATGACTGGTATAGCGTAATAAAAGCAGTACCTAGAGACTATTATGATATGGATGTTGAGCCATTTAACGATGACATGGATAGTGATAATTGGTTAGGTGAGCCAAGCGAGCCAAATACGAATAGTGCAATAAACATTGGTGAAGAAAGTACATGAAAGATGTTCCTATATGGTTTTTTATATTAGTCTTATTACCTCAAACATGTATCAGTTTTATTAAGTAGAATAAAGTAAAATAAAGATGTTCCTATATGGTTTTTTATAGTACTCTTATTACCTCAAACATGTATCAGTTTTATTAAGTAGAATAAAGTATAATAAAGATGGTTCTTTGTATCAGTTTTATTATGGAGAGAGACTTTGGATATTGATAACTGTGACTTTTTCTAGATGAATTAGTCTTATTTGTATTAGTCTTTGTATCATTCTTATTTCACAATCGCAAATGCTATGGAACTTTTGATAATTCTTATTTATGTTTATATACTATAAGAACTGATCATCTTTAAGAAGACTGATACAAAGAACCATCTTGGAAATAATAATTATCAAAAGTTCCATAACATTTGCGATTGTGAAATAAGAATGATACAAAGACTAATACAAATAAGACTAATTCATCTAGAAAAGTCACAGTTATCAATATCCAAAGTCTCTCCATAATAAAACTGGTACAAAGAACCATCTTATTATACTTTATTCTACTTAATAAAAATGGTACATGTTTGAGCTAATAAGACTAATACAAAGAACCATATAGGAACATCTTTCATGTACTTTCTTCACCAATGTTTATTGCATTATTCGTATTTGGATCGCTTGGCTCACCTAACCAATTATCAATATCCATGTCATCGTTAAATGGCTCAACATCCAAATCATAATAGTCTCTAGGTACTGCTTTTATTATGCTATACCAGTCATGCTCAATAGGGTCTTGCACATAAAAAACTTGATGCACTTGAGTTGCTAACACAAAAGGATCATTCTTATATATTAATTTTCTAAAATTAACCATGGGAAGTTTATACTCATCTAGCCTCCATTGGAACCAATTGCATTCAAACATCACGAAACTTAAATGTCCATAATAGTCTAACTCAATAATCTGCTTCTCCATTCCATAATAAGTACCTCACTGAAAACTGGATTTCGATCTTTGTTACATGCAAAGCTTGAAGTGGATGCAGTAACGACTACCCCATAATTCTGAGTTCGTTTTCCCAGATCACGATCTAGAGTGCAGAACCTAAACCATTTACAATATAACCCCTGAATCTTTTTGAAACATAATTTGGGCCACGCGACAACCATTTTGTTTCTTCGGACACTTGCTCATTTTGCACACGTTCTGCAAGCCACTCATGAAATTCTTTGCTATGATCATGTGCAGAAGCCCATTCGCTTGATCTTTTACGAGATCTTTGACCCTCCACAATCTCATAATATTCTCTACATGTAAAAAATAAATCTTTAAGGTTAATATAGTAAAATATAAAGTAATTAATGATAATCTAGATTCTTGCATAGTGTCATACTCGAGATATGCACTGATCTTGGTGGTGTTGAGCAATACATATCGATGTGCTTGAACCCAAGCGGTCTTGGTTAGTACAAACATTTCACCATTCCCTAAAGGTCGACCATATGTTGTAAGAACGGATGAAACTTGTACTTCAGAACCAACATTTTCTGAGTTCAGAGATAGTTTATTAAATCGTGTATCAACACTCTCATGAAGATATCTAGAACAAAAAGTCAAGCACTCTTCGGCCATGTAACTCTCTGTTATAGAGCCTTCTGGACGGCTTCTATTTCGAACATACGATTTAAAAACGCCAAGGTACCTAGTAATAAGAAAAGGTTAACATAAATAGTTGTAACATAATATAGAAATGTACCAAATTTAATATTTATACATAAATTTTAATAGGATACATCCAACGATATGGAACAGGTCCTCCGATCCTAAACTCGTGTTCTAGATGAATTGGCAAATGCATCATAATATCGAAAAAAAAGATGGACGAAAAATCATTCCAATTTGCAAAGTGTTTCGGCAATTTCACCTGCTAGCTCGTATAGATCATCCAAGTCAATGACCTTTGCACATAGACGTCTAAAAAAGTTTCCTAATTTAATCAATGGTTTTGCAATATTGGTAGGCAAAGCTCTTCGTACAGCAAGTTGAAGCAAATAATGAACAATAAAATGGCAATCATGACTTTGTAGCCCAGATATTTTGTACCCCTTGAGTTACACACAACGAGAAACGTTTGATGCATACCCATCAGGAACCCTCACTTCTTTTAACGCCTTACAAAAAATTTATTTTTGTTTTGACACCATAGAGAAACTGGCAGCAGGGAAATACTTGTTATTGGATGCATCCTCTCTTATGTGAAGTTTAGGCCTAACACCGATATCCTCTAAGTCAAGACGACCTTTTATTTGATCTTTTGATTTTCCTTGCATATTTAAAAGTGTTCCAAGAACCTTATCACATACGTTTTTCTCAATATGCATCACATCGAGATTGTGACGCAATATATTGAATTTCCAATACGGTAACAAAAAGAAAATGCTCTTTTTCTTCCATGGACCACCATCTTTGTCTTTTTTCTTTGATTGAGTCTTCCCAAACTTATTTTCCATGTCCCCCACCTGCTCTAAAATATGTATCCCAGATAACAAAGCCGATGCACCATCCAGTTCCTTTCTTCCATAGAATGACTTCGTATCATGGTGTCATTTGTGGTTTGAGTGAAGAATTCTACGATTTCCATGATAGTAAAATTTTTTGCTATTACGTAGATAGATAGATTTAGTATCATAACAATATACATGACATGCCAATCTCCCTTTCGTGCTCTACCCTGACAACATGGCATATACAGGAAAGTCATTGATTGTCCATAATAGTGCAGCACGCATCATAAAATTTTCATGCCTTGATGCATCATAAGTCTTGATCCAAACATCCCAAAGATCCTTTAACTCATCTATTAGTGATTGCAAGTAGACATCAATGTCATTCCCTGGGAATTCTTTCCCATGAATAAGAAGTGTCATCACAAAATTTAGATGTTTCATACACATCCAAGGGGGCAAATTGTATGGCATCAACACAACAGGCCACACGCTATATTGAACGTTCATTGTCCTAAATGGATTAAAACCGTCACTGGATAAACCAAGCCTTACATTACCAGCATCGCATGCAAAACTAGGATCAACGGAG
>JANAVB010025400.1:2313829-2339091 GCA_029216955.1 Iris pallida | reverse complement strand
TAATAACGAGCAGACCACATGCTATGAGATTGAGAGAGAGGGCCATCCCCCCCCCCCCCCCCCCCCCCCCCCCCCCTTCTCCACAAATTACCTACCAAGCTACATATATACAAAAACAATGACATGTGGTGTCCAATTCCAGCCTTTAAGTAAAACCGAGATACAATTTTGATCAAATCTTCCTATATAGTTTTTTTCTTTTTCTATATATATATTATAATTATATATATATATATATAATATATAATATATATATATATATAGGAAGATTTGATCAATATATATATATATATATATATATATATATATATATATATATATATCTATATATATATAATATAATATATAATCTAAATTGGATTTTAAATTGCAATAGTTAATATAGACAAACTAGTACGAGATCAATAGCTTGAAACGATTGATTGTTTTTGGGCAATGGTATCACTAATGTTGTCATTTAACAAAAATTGCAAATAGTTCAAAAAAGGTTGCACAATCATTTAGAAAATAAGGCCAACCACAACAGTTTACAAAAAACGTTGTTCAAATGTTGCTAATAGTAAGCCTTTTTATAAGGCTTAAACTAATTGATGCAAAATACTAACACATTTGCAACGGTTATGTAAAATCCTTGCATAACCGTTGCCCTTTCAGCTCACTCTGACAAGCTTTTTATAAAATCGTCGCTAGATCGTTGTAAAAAAGACAAATATTTAGCAAGCATTAACAAACCGTTGTAAAAGATTTTATGAGGCAACGATTCACTTCTAACTGTTGCAAATAGCTTTAATTTGGTAATGGTTTGTGGAACCGTTATGAGATTGTTGCAAATAACAGTTCCAGCAACACCCATATAACCGTTGCACAAAAAATGTTGCAAAATGGTGGCAATTCTTGTAGTGTAGGGTTGGACTTAGAACGATGATGTAATACAAGTGGGAGCTAGGGAAGCAACTTAAGGGGATTTGTGATACAAGAAGGTAAAGGGAAATAAAAGATTTAAGATTTAAATGAACATAGCAATATTAATAGCCTAATATTTTTATAGTAATCCGAATTTAAATACATATATATTTTATACATATATATATATATATATATATATATATATATATATATATATATATATATATTATTACGAAAATATGATTAAAAGAATACCAAAATATTTTAATAGGAATTTTAAATAATTTACAGTCGATACGGCGATAAATAATAATTTAAGAAATCATATGCTAACATAATGTTCTAAAATTTCAATATTCCTTAATAAAGGATAATATGAATTTTCTATATAAAAAATCGGGAGGGGATCTACATTCTAACCACCTTAAAAGAATTCGTACTCGAATTTTAAATTCACAAATATTCCTTAAAATTCGAAATTTAAAAAGTAAGTCCACTCTTGCCATAATCTCCTCAAATTTTAATAAACAAAAATTTATTCATTCGATCATATTTCAAATTTAAAAATTTCAAACTCGTAGCATTCAAAATTTAGATTCAACTTCTAACCTCCAAATTTAATTATTGATCCATCCCTCAAAGTTTAACAAATCCTCTAATTGTAAATATCGTAAATCAAATCTATATAAATATTCAAAATTTTAAATTCAATCCTTAAGGCGCTCTTATGAAGTCAAATCGCTATCCTCAATTTTCTTCTATTGTACATAATAACCTGAATTATAATAACCTCCTCAAAGTTTAAATTGAATCCAATCTCTTCTTTTTCAGGTTTCTTAATTCCTAATAACTTCATAAATTATTTTAGTCATTAATTTACCATCTATGAATCAAATTGGACCTAGAGGACGTCTACCCACCTTTGGGCACATTACTCCCTTAAAACACATGTCGCTAAAATTTTATAACCTTCCAACTAGTTGCTAAAATTAATACCAATATAAACCTGTGGCAAACGACATATCCAATATCATTTATATCTACCCAAGCAACCATAATTTAACAAGCAACTAATTTACACAACTAGCAAAGAATTATTGATAAAATCTAATAAGCACGATCATTCATCACTCCGAAATAGGAAGGGACGAGAATCATTGGTACGGAAAGGCAAGAAAGAATAACCGAGAGCGAATACGAAGTTTCAAGGACGGTAGAGAAATTTCTAAGAAAATTTTCAAGGTAGTGTGGAATGAGATCCCTAAGGATTTAATCATATTGTAGGCTCGTATCAGTACAGTTACGTAACCGATACGATATGCTCTGACCTGCATGGGCTACCAAAAAACTTGTCATGACCCGCACCCTCTTTTCGGGATGCAAGTGCGTATGCAAGCCAGCTACGCATCAAGCGGACTCCAGCCCGACTTGAATATGTATAAGCTGTCTAGACTATGATAATTTGCCTAATCATGGCAAGACAATCTATATCTCAATCCACATAAATAATGAACATCAAGAAGGAACAATATGGTTCATGGTCTGCAGCCCACTAGCATATATGTTCGATTAGACTCTAAAGAAATAACACGAGTCTATAAAACTAAGCTAACAAGTAGAGTGTAAATAACGAATGTAAATGTGTAACCACGAAAGATACCTGAATCGGAAGTAATCAACCACATCATGATCAGCTAACTAACTCCGTGCAATCAGCTACCTGAAGAGATCATCAGGTCCTTAGGGGACTAGCAAGATACATAAAATATGCCTATCTAACATTTATCATGCATAAAAAAAATATAGAATATAAACAGAAAAATACTAAACAATGACGGTTCACAAATATGTGAATAACTACGCATAAATTAACTGCTGGAAGAAACTGATGAACAAGATATCAATGGATACCAAATCCTCGCCCCGAGTGTGGACTCGCAGGTTTGAACAAATCACTAACCCTCACCCCGAGTGTGGACTCGCAGGTTAGTTCAAGACAATCATCCTCGCCCCGAGTGTGGACTCTCAGGTGCAAACTGTCAACCCTCGTCCCGATTGTAGACTCGCAGGTTTAGAAAATTGAAACATGGAAATGGTAGTTCAGTTATAACACACTCATTCTACGACACGATTCGATTAAGTCAAGGAACATGTGATGACACGGTACGACTCAGTCAAGTACATGTGAGAACAGGTCTAATATGAACTATAATGTCAGACTATGAACAATGACGGTATATAAATGAGACAACTAGACTAATATACATGATATGAAGAAAAGTATACCAACCAAATCAATCCAAGAAACTAAATGATGACATATAACAAAGAAGAATAATATAAGCATGTAAATAAACTGTAGAGGAAGGCAAGGTATACTTGCCTGTGGTCCCTGTCATGATGAAGATGCGAATACCCTGATCTATTTCAAACCTATAATAATCCAAGAAGGGGTATTTTTAAAATAGTGGACTATAGCTGTAGCTGATAAGGTGTAGATATTACCTCCAAATTATGTTTTTATTTTGTTCACTATAAGTTCTAAATTATATTAAGTTATATATATACCACTATAGCTAACTTATTAAATAATAGGTTTAATCATTAAATATATCATAATTGAACTACTTGTACAGATTAACTCATAGTAACCTGTGTATCACATTATCTTGTTTTTCTTTAGTCCTATTAGCTAATTGTGTAATACCATCATTTGATGTAAGGCAAGTTGCAATTACTACATTTTCAGGGGGTTATTTGCAAACTACCCATCTTATTTCTTTTGTGATTATAGAGAAACAATGGAATCACCTCCACGTGAACAGAGTGGGAATTGTATGTGTATGTTATTATTTTAACATCTAGTTTTCTTCTCCCAATTAGTTTAATCAAATTTCTTTTAGAAAGAACATGGAAAATATATTATTTCTTCCTAACTCTACGTGCACAGCGCTTGAAAGGATCCTTCCTACAACTACTTCAGAGATATATGTAAGATGTGTATAGACATAATTAGCATGCGTGGATGATTTCTTCTTCTATCTTCTTCTTCTACTTCTTCTCCATCAATAATCCTATGTAAAAAAACATATATTATAGGAAAGATTATACCTTACCTACACCCACGACGAGGAGAGCGGAAGGCTGACGGCAAGTATCAGTGCACTGTGCAGCGCTTGCGACATTGTTGGGTCACGCGTGGTCGTCATCTACAGCAATGGTTGTCTTTTATGGATCCGAAAACGTCGGGGTTGGCACGACCGGCAAGCCAAAGTTTGTCAACGAGGTGTTGCCTGGCAAGGTCGACGAAGTGGTCAACAATAACCACGCCAAGTACAGGGTTGCTGGGGTCTGGCGAGCGAGGCGGCGACCTCGGTGACTTGGTCCACCGCTTCGTTAAGACCGACACAGGAGGCTTCCAAGCATAGCGGCAGGTCCAGAGATATCGGGTATGGCGATGGCCAACGGGGCAGTCCTCACGTGGTGGCTAGCGCGGCGTCGGCGCATGATGGCGAGATCGGGTGACCTAACCATTGGCGACGGGGAGGAGCAGCGCTTGCACTTCTCCATAACATAGTCGACTCCACTTCGATGAGTCGCAGGAAGGGATAGTTTTAGAGTCCGTTATGGGGTTGTTGTAGTCGATTTCTTGGTTGATTGGAGTACAGGGTGGTGATGTTGGCGTGCTTGATGAAGGAAGAAGAGGTGGGCGCTGTCATCTTTGATGGAACAACAATAGGTTTAGGGTTTATGGCTGCAACTATTGTAGTACTTTTATACAACAGTAGTTTGGCATGGGCTGGGGATAGAAGTTTGGATGGGCTAGGCTCGGGTTGGACTTAGAACGATGATGTAATACAAGTGGGAGCTAGAGAAGCAACTTATAAGGGGATTTGTTATACAAGAAGGTCAAGGAAAATAAAAGATTTAAGATTTAAATGAACATAACAATATTAATTAGCCTAACATTTTTATAGTAATCCGAATTGAAATATATATATATATATATATATATATATATATATATATATATATATATATATATATATATATATATATATATATATATATATACGAAAAAATGATTAAAAGAATACCAAAATATTTTAATAGGAATTTTAAATAATTTACAGTCGATATGACGATAATTAATAATTTAAGAAATCGTATGCTAACATAATGTTCTAAAATTCCAAATATTCCTCAATAAAGGATAATATGAATTTTCTAAAAAAAATCGGAAGGGGATTTACATTTTTCCAGAATCAAAATTGTACTTATGTACTTTCTTTTCTTAGTTTGTAATCTAGTTATCTTGAAAAACTTTTATTCTCGTAAACAAAATAACGACTCTGCTGGGGACGACTTTCACTACCAAAATACACTAAATTAGCGACGGATATTTAGCGACGGAATTTTTCCGTCGGCGTTAGCGACGGCTTCGTGGCCGCTCAGCGACTGATTACCGACTACACGCCTTTGCCATTTTTATTTTAATTTTAGGGGGAGGAAAAGTCGCACATCCGTCGCTAGACTGTCGGAGTTATAGCGACGGATCTCCAGTCGTCGCTACGTAGTCGATTATTTTTGCGGGAATTGTGTAGAGAATTGGCGGGACATATCTTCGACTACGTAGCGACGGATATTCAGTCGCACGTAACAAACAGGGCGACTACCGGACGACGGGTTTTTTCCGTCGCTAGTCCGTCGCTATATATACGTACCAGACTTTAAATGAAACGGCGGGGAAAACTTTTCGTATTCCCCCCAAATTCACTCTCCTCTCTCTCTCTCTCTCTCTCTCTCTCTCTCTCTCTCTCGCCGGTGTCGGCTTCGGTGATCGGCGTCGGTGTCCGTCGTCGGCGTCGTCGTCCTCTCCTCTCTCTCTCCCGAAGGTAACCCTCCCCTCTCTCTCTCTCTCTCTCGATCTCTCTCTCTCTCTCTCTCTCTCTCTCGGGATCTGGGAGGCGGGCTTGGGGTTGGGGCGTCGGGGGCTGGGCGGCTGGCTTGGGTCGGGGGCTGGGCAGTGGGCTTGGGGTGGCGGCGTCGGGAGCTGGGCGGGTGGCTTGGGGCGGGGGAGTCGGGGGCAGGGCGGCTGGCTTGGGTCGGGGGCTGGGGCGGTGGGCTTGGGGCGGGGGCGTCAGGGTCTGGGAGGCGGGCTTGGGGCTGGGGGCGTCGGTGGCTGGGCGGTTGGCTTGGGTCGGGGGCTGGGCGGTGGGCTTGGGGCGGCGGCGTCGGGCGCTGGGCGGCTGGCTTGGGGCGGGGTCTGGGCGGTGGGATTGGGCTGGGGGCGTCGGGGTCTGGGAGGCGGGCTTGGGGTTGGGGCGTCGGGGGCTGGGCAGCTGGCTTGGGTCGGGGGCTGGGCGGTGGGCTTAGGGCAGCGGCGTCGGGGGCTGGGCGGCTGGCTTGGGGCGGGGGCGTCGGGGGCTGGGCGGCTGGCTTGGGTCGGGGGCTGCGCGGTGGGCTTGGGGCGGGGGCGTCGGGGTCTGGGAGGCGGGCTTGGGGCTGGGGCGTCGGTGGCTGGGCGGCTGGCTTGGGTCGGGGGCTGGGCGGTGGGCTTGGGGCGGCGGCGTCGGGGGCTGGGCGGCTGGCTTGGGGCGGGGGCGTCGGGGCTATTTGCAACCGACGCACTGCCATAAGCACTATTCATATATATATGCAACCGAACTACTGGACTGGGCGGCGGGCTTTGGTCGGGGGTGGCGGGTGGCTTTGCTTCTCAAATTCATCTGAGTTTGTATATTGGCTAAATAATATGTTATCCATATTGGGTGTTCCGTTAGTTTGGTGGTGTTTGGATTAGTAAATGTGAATATGGGGTTTGGATTCATAGTGTATATATATGTTCACTGTCTCAAGGACAGTGCGAGTTCTATCAGTTGTGTGCTTCTGTATAGATGTATATATCTATACATCTAGCTGTGATATACATATGTGTATGTGACAATCTCAGTTAGCGACGGACTAGTTACCGGTTAGCGACGGATATTTCCAGCTCCATTTGCATTAATCTACGGTACGACATGGAGATCAGGACATAGTCCCTGCAGCCATTCGACTGGCGAGGCAGAAACTATGTAGCCGTAGATAAAGTTGACTGTCTTCCGATCCTCATCCCTCGACAATGATGATACGACAACCTATCACTATATCTTATATAGTAGTAGATGATATCTTAGTATTACATTATGTGAGTTCATCTTGATTATGTTACATTCTTCAGATACTAGATACGATAAGAACATATACTACACCATATGTACAGAACATAGATGATTCACACTAATGTATGCTAGAATGAATTTTGGGTTGTGTTCTGAGCCATCCGTTCTCACACTTAAAATACATTGGAATTAGTAGTGTGAGAGCGCCGGAGAGAGTGAGAGCGCCGGAGGGGGGAAGGAGAGAGAGAGAGAGAGTAAAATGGTACGACATAG
Organism: Iris pallida; assembly: GCA_029216955.1. Taxonomy (NCBI): domain Eukaryota; kingdom Viridiplantae; phylum Streptophyta; class Magnoliopsida; order Asparagales; family Iridaceae; genus Iris; species Iris pallida. The sequence goes on along the minus strand of JANAVB010025400.1, from coordinate 2,331,748 downwards.
TAAAGTAGTACTGTATTTTGGCTCCAGTTCCAGCTCCATTTGCATTAATCTACGGTACAACATGGTGATCAGGACATAGTCCCTACAGCCATTCGATTGGCGAGGCAGAAACTATGTAGCCGTAGATAAAGTTGACTGTCTTTCGACCCTCATCCCTCGGCAATGATGATACGACAACCTATCACTATATCTTATATAGTAGTAGATGATGTCTTAGTGTTACATTATGTGAGTTCATCTTGATTCTGATACATTCTTCAGATACTAGATACGATAAGAACATATACTACACCATATGTACAGAACATAGATGATTCACACTAATGTATGCTTGAATGAATCTTGGGTTGTGTTCTGAGCCATCCGTTCTCATACTTGGCAAAAAATTAAATTTTTTATACTTTATCGGCTTTCGAAAATGTACTCAAATTACATGATGGTTCCTTTAGTTAGCTTGCTTATGTTACAATTATATTATTTGTGACTATCGATCTTACCAGATGGCACCCATGACCCGAGGAGCGGCACGTCGTTTGAGGAAAACAGTGAATACTGAGGTGGCTCCTTCTACAGTTAAGGAGGAAGTGGCACCGGTTGCTAGTGAGACCGGGAGTTCTATTCATCCAGCACCGGTAGCTAGTAAGACCGGGAGTTCTCTTCAAGCAGTCCTTACAAGGGACGACATCTCTCCTCACGCCAAAAATCTCGCTTTTTTGAGGTGGTTGCGTGATCGTATCACTGAGCGTTTGCGTGAGCAGCGTGGTTCTCATTAGCTATTAGTACTTATTTGTATTGGACTATTTGTATTGAGTTGTTTTTGTATTAGACTATTTGTATTGGACTACATATATGAACTAGAACTGTGTCAATCTCTGGATTGTATTGGACTACGACATGGTGATCAGGACATAGTCCCTGCAGTCATTCGATTGGCGAGGCTGAAACTATGTATCCGTAGATAAAGTTGACTGTCCTCCGACCCTCATCCCTCGGCAATGATGATACGACAACCAACAAGAGAGAATACTCTGAGAGATCCATCTGAGTATGACGTATACTCTGAGAGATCACCTTTACAAGAATGATATCAGTAGTGGAATTGAGTGCTGGAGGAGATATTATCAGAGTATACGTCCTACTTAGATGGGTCTCTCACCGTTATTATTTTTTTCTGACGACATGGTGGATGTGCTCCCTCAACAGATTCTTGCTTCGAGCCAAAACTTTACCCCGGAGCTCAAGTGGACATCCTTGGTGAAGAGCTCGAGTGAGAGGTTCCTGACAGCATGGTGGTCTCCTTTGTCAAAGTATCCGTGCTCATCCCACATTGGTTGTGGGACGAGCACGGAAACTTTGACAAAGGAGACAACCATGCTGTCAGAAACCTCTCACTCGAGCTCTACACCAAGGATGTCCACTTGAGCTCCGGGACAAAGTTTTAGCTCGTAGCAAGAATCTGTTGACGGAGCACATCCACCATGCTGTCAGAAAAAAATAGTAACGGTGAGAGACCCATCTGAGTAGGACGTATACTCTGATAATATCCCCTCCAACACTCAATCCCACTACTGATATCATTCTTGTAAAGGTGATCTCTCAGAGTATACGTCCTACTCAGATGGATCTCTCAGAGTATCCTCTCCGGTTGGGTTGTGTTCTGAGCCATCCGCCCCAGGGATGCGTTGACATGCTCTACGAAAGCGTCCAGAATCTTGACACTAAGTATCTGGAGACCAAAGCTTGCAAGAAGATGCTGCTCGAGCCTAGAAGTGAAGCAGAAAGGCTACGTGAGGGTTTAAAACTCAATGTCGATGATTTAAAACCTCGACGAATTTACAGGTGCCCCACATTTGAGTGCTACACCAAGACTCACCGTCTATATAGTTCGGTTATTGGCGCTCGATGTCCCTGTGGTAAGGCAATGGATGAGGATATTGCGTGGGAGGAGGTTTCAGATGGAGACAACAAGGGTGGCGTGTTTGTGAAAGGAGGGAAAAGATACATAATCACAGACGATTTGTATGTAAGGCCATTCTATTCCATGGAGTCTGCGTTGTCTATTTTCCGAAAGCATGGGATCATAGAATCGAAGACAGTTGAGACCAAGACTGTAAACATTGGCCGCGATGAGGTTAGTGATTTATTTAACCTAATGTAGTAATCTTGTAATTTAAAGTTGGAAGAACATGCAAGTAGTCTTATAGTTTCTCGTCGAAGATGAAATTACAACTCATGTTACAAAGTGATACGATATAATTACCATGTATAGCTTCAAATTATACAATCAAACTTTATTATATATATTGTGGTTTCCTGATGTATGTCTATCTCTGCCTTAGATTTTAAATTTGCTTATGAGACTACTCGTCTCAGCTACACCATTAACGGATATCTTGTTGCTCAAGTTGGACGCAATCGAAGTTCGCAGTGGCAATAAAGAGTGTGATCAGCTGATAGACATAACTCGGATAAAATCAGAAGACAATGCAAGTACTTATACTGCTAGGTGGCTCCTATGTAGTAATCTTTCGGATAAAATCAGAAGCCGTGGGTTTTGACATAAATCGACTTTGGCCTCAACAAAGACCACAAGTCAGACGATGAATCCTACTTGTTTTGACATAATCCTCCTGTTGTCAGAAAGATGGCTCCTAGGACTCGTCGAGGTGGTGCTGCTAGTCGAGGAAGGGGTCGAGGCAAGAAACCCTTGGAGGTCGACACGGAGGAAGTCTCCGTCGTAAAACAAGAGCCGGTGACTGCTAAGGAGAAGGTGTTACCAAAGGTCGAGGTCAAGGAAGAACCGATGACCATCAGAAAAGAGATTGCTCCCAAGCTTGAAGTTAAGGAGGAGCCACCGTCAGAGAGTAGTAGCATCGGAACCGACCCTCCTGTCCCTACAGAAGACCTCAACCAGATTGAGCCTTCGTATGCAAAGTGGCTGATAGAATGGTACATGCCTCAACGCAACTATGATCCCTGGCTGTGAGGATTCATCGTCTGACTTGTGGTCTTTGTTGAGGCCAAAGTCGATTTTCCTATGTGTTTTAGAATATTTGTGAAAATTTTGGAATATTTGTGCTATGATCGGATTATAACAATGGATATTAGGTTACTCTTCCGGATAATTGATGTCTATTTTATATTAATTTGGTTTGGTCTATATGATTCTTGGATAATTGGTGTACATTAAATTCGTATGTGCATATTTGGTCTATGTGATTCTTGGATAATTGGTGTGCATAATATATTTGGTCTATGTGATTGTTGGATAATTGGTGTTCATTATATATTGGTTTGGTTTATGCATATTTTTGCGAAAAGGGAAAGCGCTGTAATTTTTTTTTCAAAATATTCTCAGTTAGCGACGGACTTGTGACCGTTTAGCGACGGTTATTACCAGTTTCCGACTACTTTCCGACGGCTACTCCATCGCTAACTGGAGATTTGAAAATGTTTCCAGGTAGCGACGGATGGTCGACGGAATATCCGTCGGCATTGTATATAGTTCGACGGAATAGCGACGACCTATCCGTCGCCCTTGTTCTGGAAATACCAAGAATTTCCAGAACATGCTCGACGGATAATCCGTCAGTATTCCGTCGATATATATCGACGGAATAGCGACGAATAATCCGTCGCCATGGTGCTGGAAATGCCAAGCATTTCCAGAACGTGATCGACGGATAGTCCGTCAGCACACCGTCGCTAATCCGTCGTTCGTTACCGACGAATACCGACAGATGAGCGACGGAACGATACGCTCTGATACGCGGTTATGACGGGTTACCGACAAAATTTTATGTTGCTATTGTCTACACAGTTCAGTACTTAATAGTTGAAATGGATGACAGTCCGTCGAAAATGCGTCGCTGATGCTTCGTATTGTGACGTTGACAAGCCGTCGCTATTCCGTCGCTTGACGACTACGTAGTGACGGACCGTTATTAGCGACGAGCTGATTGTCTACGAATTTTTTTTGGCCAAAAACCGTCAGTGATCGGTCGCTAATACTAATTACCGTCGGATTGGCGACGGATAGGGCCGTCGCTAAAACGATAAATTTTGGTAGTGTTTCTCCTCTGACGAAAAAGTAACAACTCAATGCGAGGTTGCGTTGTTCGGCACGACACAGAAGATTTTGGTCGTTTAAGTCGACCAAACAGCCTAAGAAGCAATGATTGGTGCTGGGGTGCCAAGCACGCTGCTGCCCTGCGTGTATCTGCTGCTGTCTCTGAAGCCAGGAAGACTCACGCCATTTGGACCCCAAAGTCCACTAGCGCACCAATTACTGCTCCCGCACAAAACAAGGAACAACGCCCTGTGTCCACTCCCTATTTCTTGCCAATTCTAAACTTGGTAGAGAGGACGCCAATCACTGTCTCAGCGCCAATCAAGGGACAACGCCATATGGCTATCCCACACACATCTCCAGTTCCAAACTTGGTGGAGATTCTACCAACCACTACCTCTGCATAAAATAAAGGGAAGTGCCCTATGGCCTCTCCTTACTCTTCTCCAGTCCTGGACTTGGAGAAAACTCATCTGATTGTGCCTCTATGTCAATCGATGCCAGAACACTTCTGAGTAGAAACTCTACTTCTCTTGGCAGAGACAACCAAATCAATGCCAAGAAAGTAGGCTCTGCTCAAAGTCCACTTTCAACTGCCTATCGGCGCCGCGCCAAATGCGCTGGAACAATGTGCGCAGAACAACAATGCATCTTGCCCACTCCTCATCAAGCTGGCCAGCACAAATCAAGCCAAAGCCAGGATCTCCCTACCTTGCGTATATCAAGATCAAAGCAGGGAAGAATGATGGTCCCCTAAACAGATTAGCTGGTGGCGCATAACTTTAACATGCACGCTTATCTTAACCAGCGCAGAACAAAACCAATTTTATCATGTCATATGTTGCACCAAGCATAATCTACGCCACATACCAAATTGCACACAATAAAGTCTTTTAAGATCAAGAACCCTCTCACCTATGCTAATAAACTCAGCACTTCTTTGTACACTCAGGGGACACGAAATCTCAAGAATAGGAATCATATTCCTAACATAATCTGAAAGAAAGTACCTACTTCTTCTTTTTGAACTCCTGTCACTGTAACTGATCTCCATGAGATTCTTATACAAAAGCGAAAGATTGTAGGATCACCCTATACACCGGTAATTCTACATCAGAGTCATCAATGTATTCAACATCATGAGATAGTAATCAAGTGCTGCTGTCAATCAGCTAAACGTTTGTATTCGACCACTTGAATTACACTCAGACTCCTGAACTGATCAATATAGACGAAGACAAACTACTATTTGCTTCCGTCAACATGGAGTCCCGTAGCACTGGGGTAGAAAATATCTAAGACGTAATGCATTCTGCAATCCTAGTTAGCAATACCTTGATCGAATCTGTGACTCCGGTGAAGGTGTATACCAGAACACACGATCAAGAAACCATAATTTCTTCGGTCAAAGGAATCTTTCCACTCCTAACATTGGGGGTAGTTCTTTGTCGGACTTTAATGCCGATAGTAAAAACTTCGATCGAGCTATCTTATCCACCAGTTCATCTTCGGTGGACAGAAAAGTGACTGCTTACATCCCTAGCGAAGAATAAAACGCTTCTAGTTCTGCTAATCAGGAGCAGCAGATTGCTGCTTTAGATCAGGCCAGCTTGAAAGCCATGACTGACATGGTTACAGGGATACATGCTGTGATTATGGCACAACATACCACTCCATCGATAGAAAATCCAATCCCTATACCAAAACATGCTACAGTCTATGCACCTATCAACCTTGGTTTGGGGGTGTAACCCCCTATCAATGTTACTATACCAGCTCAGGCTACTCCGAGTCAGTCTGGTGCTGGAGGTGGTACTTACCATACAGTTCCACCTTCCAATCCATCAAACCAGTCTGCCACTCTAAAAGCATCAAGAAACCCTCTTGAGGTAGTCAAGCTTCTACGAAATCAGTTTGAAACTTTCAAGCAAAATGATGGTCTACAAAAGTTAGGGATCAAATAACCCTATCCTGTAGAATGGAAAGAAATTCCATTTCCACCTAAGTACAAGCCACAAACCATAATGCTATTCGATGGCACTACATCAACGAGTCAGTACATCAGCCATTTTGAAATGATGATGGCCATCTTCAACAAAATGATGATATGCTTACTAGAGTGTTTGTTGGATGCTTAGCCGGTGTTGCCTATGACTGGTATCGCAGCTTGCCGGACAGTTGCATCACATCCTTTACAACATTAAAACAAATGTTCTTGGATCGCTTCTACGAAGGGACGAACGACATGATCATGTCTGCCCTCACTAAGATCAAACAAAGGCCTAATGAACTTGTTGAACATTTCATAGAGCATTTCTACCGTGAAGCACTCAAATTGCCTTTGGGTACTCCAGACGCATTGACTATATATACTTGCAAATCAAACTTGTTACCTATAGTCAGCATATAGATGGGACCCATACAATTCCAAGACTGGGGTTCCTTCATAGTAAGTGCCAGAGCAGCTGAAGATAGTGCAGACAAGTTCAAGCAGTTAGGCATCCCGTTGCCTAACCTTGACAAATATGAACATCCCACTACCAGCAATAGTGGTCATCGAAACAATCACAAAGGCAAGAAAGCCATATCTATCAATGTGGGTCAATCAAAACCTATAACAATAGCACCTACGCAGAGAGAACCACGTCCTAAGAAGGAATATTCCTTCGACAAAGATGACATTATGAACATATTCGATTGCCTGATTAAGAGCAACAAACTTCAACTGCTCGAAGCTAAACAGCTAGATAAAGTTGGTAAAACTGACAATCCTAAATATTGTATGTATCACAGGTTCTTGGGACATCCAACTAGGACGTGTTACGTACTCAAAGGAAAGATCTAAGAGCTGATCAATGCCAAGGCAATCACTCTTCAACAAGACAAAAAGCGGTGACCGCCAATGTTGTATCTCTACAGTTTGGTGACTTTCCTGCTCAACTGGTATAGGATGGTGTCGTCCCTATCCCAAAGGCTACCTTGGAGATCGTCAAACTTCCACCGGCAAGAAGTGACGGTTTGGTACCTTTATCAATGGACAAGGGTGAAATCATGTGGGTTCATCCTAATTTGGTAGTCGACTTTAAACCAAAGTCATCTACTCCTTCTACTAAATCAAAGAAGATAGCAAAATATAAGTCGTGCCATATGGTTTCAAGCGCATCTATCACCTTGGATAATCATGTTCTTCCTCTTAACACGATATTTACCCCAGCGGCGGCTTCATGTTCCCCTTCAACGACCATGTCGTCGAAGCTAGAGATCAAGTACCAGCTGGAATTCCATCGGTACAGTCAACAGTCTCGCGAATTGATGATAAAGATGGAATACAATTTACAAAAAGCCCCTGGCTTGAATGACGAAAAAGGGTCTCATATACCTCTTTTTCTGTGCCTTTAAGACAATCAATCCCATGTAGGTCTAGAATTTTGGACAGATCTTTGATCTCCACTAAAGAAGAGATCATCTAGAAACAAGACCCGGATAAAGAATTGTAACATGGATTCCTTTGCACCAGTTTCGGAGGAAGAAGCCATGACTAGTACTACGTCGGGGAGACTCTACCTTAAAGACTACCAAGAAAGACCAGAGAATATTGTCACTCTTCCTTCTGTCTCCGATGCCCCTCTAGCATCTTCTCTTCATGTCTCTAATATTCCTTCGGCATCATCTCCTCAAGTGGAACCTGTCCCTCCCAAGCCAACAGCAGCTGACAAAGGCAAGCAGCCAGTCCGCTTTGATGAAAGCTTAAAGAAAACTATATTGCAAGGACTTGAAAGGCCGTATAATTTTGACATATTGGCTCAATTAGCCAACGCTCCGGCAAGATTATCAATTTTCGAACTCCTGCATCTCTCGAAGGAAACTCGAGAAACATTAAGTGAGGCTTTGATGCAAGCTGACACTTGTCTGGCACATCTAAAAAAATAGACGAAGAACCTGTGGCATGCTCTCACTGTCATATTATCATGGAACTGATTCCCAAAATCACCTTCACTCATGTGAACCCCCTCAATTTTTCTAAATTGTTAAATGAATTATTATTATAATTATTTGGGTTATCGTTTGTTATCCTTTTTTTTGTTGAAATAGAAGAATTTAGTTGCGGCTAATAAGTTGTGGCTGAAATTTAATACTTTATATAGTAATATTTTCTATATGTTCTTAGAGGTAGGAAATTGTTTTCACAAAATTATTATTTATTATTTGTTATTTAATATTTAATATTTGTTTCTAAATTATTAGTAATTTTTTAAGACTATTTTGTAAATAAAAAGAAAAAGAAATTTTTTGAACTACTTCCAGGAATTTTTAGGTATTTATTAGCTTTTCTTTAGATTTTTTTATATATTACTATAGATAAATAGGTGTATAAGAATAGAAAAAAAAAAGAAATCTGAATATCTTGCGAGGTATTCCCATATCTCGGGAGATCACCTTCCCAGGCTAACCCGCTGTAACCGACAGTAGAGGTTGGGTTTTTTTTTTCTCGTTTTTTTTATATTTCGAACTCCCACAATTCTCCATCAAAATATACCAAATCTTCTGCTGGATTGATCCTTATCTGTTTCTCTACAGATTTGTTCAAAATTTGATCAACAAATCTAATTGTAATCATGATAAAATCGATTGGGAAATGGTTTAAAACCAGCGTTTAGGTATTCAACTTCGAAACCTATTTCTTAAGCGCACAGTCGAGTATCTCCTTGCGGTCAATTTTCTCAACCTCGGAGTAACCCAAGGCATCTTGCGACCTCGCTGACACCGGCACACCGTACGTCGGCCACCAGCAACCACTGGCCGATGACCAATCAACGCAAGCAATGGAAAAACAGAGCAAGACTATATTTTGGAGAACAGTTGAGGTACCCATCTTCCCAATCGTATAACTCCTTTCGTGCTCGATCGTTTTCGAATCCAGTTGAGCATATAGAAAGCCTACCTGACCCTCCAGACGACCCACCTAGTAATACACCGTGGTATAACCCCATCGAGTCGAAAAATTGACTCGAAAAGCTCAAGAAAACTATTTTCTTGGCAGCTTGAAAACAGTCCAACCACCCATATTTGAAGACTAGTTCTGATCAGTCCCATAGGAATTTTTAGAGATTTTTCGAACATTATTTTAGACCACATGTAGCACTTCAAATGCTTTCTTTTAGTTAAATTTTTATATACTGTAGGTTAAGATATTCGATCCCAAGGTTAGAAAAAAAACAGTTTTAGAAATAAAAATTTCTAGGAAAATTTTACCGATACGTCGTGCGCCCCGACAAACCGGACGACGTGGTCACGAACCGAAGGCATCGAAAGGTGCGTATTGACTTCGTGGATGTGTGGGCATTGACGGAATTTAAATTGGTCGCGTGTGCGCGACGAATTTGATGCGTATCCGTCAAAATTCACCATATCGGTCTATTTGCAAATATCCCAATTACTTTGTGCACGTTCGTCAAATCGAGACGAAACTTGTGCCAACAAGACCGTATCATTTTTTGGTCCTGTATGCCAAGTTTGGTCAGATTCTGAGAAGGTCAACTGGAACGCCTATTTGGCGGGCCCGCGACCCGCTCCAACGGACGAATTTGTGCATGGCTCATCGGAATCCAAAACTGGACATATCGTTGAGTTAGTCTCCTTGAACCGGACCCGTAGACATATAGTTTGACGACTTTAGAGACCGTAGATTCTGGCACGTATTTCGGTGCAAAACGGATCCAACGGCGGATATCGTTTTGACAAAAAATTACGATTTACCCCTGTTCCAGAATTTAACTTTTGGACAGGCATTTTCTAGATATATCTTATATTTCTAACACGTTCGTGGTGTTTATTTCAGCATCCGAGGACGTATACGGAATTTGGCTTTCATCGCTTCACTATTCTGACGGTTCGAGCTATTGGACGTCGCCTTTTTTTGCACACAACCTCAGGCAAGATACTTGCCACCTTACTCTGTGATTTACATATTCTTATTTTCAGTTGTTATTTTTAGTATTTCTTATTTATTATTGTAAAACTGTGCATCCAAGTCACACTTGGGTGCAAGCGACTCTATCGGTCGTTTTCTTGCTTTTATTTATCTCTCTTACATCGACTTAGCCTAGTGACCACCCATTGTTGATGAGGTATTGGTATATCTCATACGGCCTTGACACTTACTTTACCATATATTGTGAGTCACATATAGGACACGTACTCGCGTAGTTGGCCGGCCACCGATACGTATGAGGCGTACGACGGTTAAGAGTAACTGCCAATAGAATTGCTTGCTAGTGGACTTGGCAGTTACTAGAGCATCATATGAGTCATGGATGTGACTCCACTAGGCATGGGGTGGGAAGAATAGTTTCTTGATGTATGGGCCACATATTAATTGCTATTGTACCTGAAGCTCCGCTGGAGACGCAGGTTCACCTTACTATTACTGATTCCCTCTAACGTCCATGAAGCGTTATGGATGTTTTCTTACTGATTCTCTCTGACGTTCGCCGAATGTTATGGATGAAGACGACTGGTTTCCGAAGGAAGGGACGATACCACTGCTATACAGCCCGAGTGCCCATATATGAAGGATTGTTCTTTATTGCATATTTACTATAGTACGGTTAGGTATCCTATTGCATGCATCCCTTATTTTCTATTATATATCACAGTTTATATGGCATGGTATTTTTTGAATCTTGTTACGTCCCTCTGAGGACCTGGTTATCTCTCCAGTTGTGTGCTTTGTGACTTTTTGCAGATGTTCTAGCCAAGGCCGTGATCTTCTCCAGTCCTTCGAAGATGATTGCCTCGGATCATCTTGTCATTTTCATCTATCCTTTCCTTGTATATTTTTCTCTTTTAAAATAGTTGGTAGTGGATTTGTCTCCGCCCAACTACATGTTAGTCGTTATGATGGTTATGAACATGACATTGCCAACTTCTTATCTTATTCTAACATTTCTCCGAATTATCGAGCCTTTATTGCATCGTTAGACTCCACTTCTTTGTCTAAGTGTTGGCAGGAAGCAAAGAAAGATCCAAGGTGGAAAGCTACAATGATGGAAGAACTTGGGACACTAGAGAAAAATAAGACATAGGAGCTGGTTCCATTACCCAAAGAAAAGAAAGCTGTGGGATGCAAATAGGTGTACACAGTGAAGGAGGTGCCAGAAGGAAAAGTAGAGCGGTACAAGGCGAGGTTGGTTGCAAAAGGATACACATAATCATATGGCATCGACTATGATGAGACGTTTGCCCCAGTAGCAAAAATAAGCACGGTAAGAACTCTGGTCTCCATTGCAGCAAACTATGGGTGAAAGCTATATCAGTTAGATATAAAAAATGTCTTTCTCCATGGGGACCTGCAAGAAGAAGTGTACATGGAACCCCCGCCAGGGTTCTACGTGACAGAATTAGACGGAGGGATGTCGTATGGTAAAGTGTGTAAACTAAAGAAGTCGCTATACGGACTCAAGCAATCTCCTCGAACCTGGTTTGACAGATTCAGAAAGGCTGTTATAGACATGGGATAACATCAAATAAATGCAGATCATACGGTCTTTCTTCAGCATGCAAGAGGCCACATCACTATACTTGCTGTATACGTGGATGATATAGTAATCACAGGTGATGATGAAGTCGAGATCACTATGCTAAAGTCAAAACTCACAAAAGAGTTTGAGGTGAAGGATTTAGGAGCGATGAGGTACTTTCTGGGTATCGAGGTGTGTGACGACGAACAAGGAATTATTCTCTCACAAAGAAAATATGTACTAGATCTACTAAAGGAGACAGGGATGCTGGGATACAAAGTAGCAGTCGCTCTAATTGACCAGAAGTGCAAGTTAGGAGCAGAAGCAGGAGAGCCTGTTGATCGTAAAAGGTATCAAAGACTTGTAGAAAGATTGATTTATCTGGAGCACACTCGTCCTGATATCTCATTTGCGGTAAGTATAGTTAGTCGCTACATGCATGATCCAAGAACGGGTTATATGGAAGCAGTGGTTCAGATCTTGAGATATCTGAAAGGGACGCCGAAAAAGGGCTATGGTTTAAAAGAATGGACGCAGAGAAGTTGATGGATATTGTGATATAGACTGGTTGAGCTGCATAGACGACATAAGGTCTACCACGGGGTACTGTATTTTTGTAGGAGGAAATCTGGTCTCATAGAGAAGCAAGAAACAGTCAGTGGTAGCATGGTCGTCAGCTGAAGCAGAATACAGAGCAATGGCTCTGGGAGTGTCAGAGTTGCTATGGATGAGAGCACTGCTGACAGAGTTGAAGCTGGACAAGGGAGCACTGTTACATCTTATGAGCGATAGTCGAGCTACAATAAGTATAGCTAACAATCCAGTTCAGAACGACAGAACGAAGCACATCGAGATCGATCGATTCTTAATCAAGAAGAAGCTGGAACAAGGGATACTGAAGATTGACTATGCTCGTTCAGAAGAACAAGTTGCAGACTGTCTGACTAAAGGTCTTAGTTCAATGAGTCTGTCAAAGCTATGTAACAAGATGAGGATGATTAATATCTATCGTCCATCTTGAGGGGGAGTGTTGAAAACCAATAAGGGACTTTAGTCCCACATCGGAAGATGTATTATGAAGAGGGGTTGGACCCTCTATAAGTAGTGGCAGTAGACCATCAATAAAAATAATCAATTATTCATTTCTACAGATTGTTATAAAAATTTTCAGTCTATTTGATGCGGTAGTGAATGTCTCAACATTTATGATTTACTACTTGCTTTATGCTTGCAAATTATATGAGTGTATAAGTTGTTTGGAAGCACAATAACATTTTTTTGGGAGGACTTTTGTTTATATATGGACATATAACTAATTTTACTGTTTTAAGAACTTCTACAACCGTTAATTAATGAATCAAGTATGAGTTATATTGGTTTGAAAGCCGCTACTTAAAACCATCCAAAATTGAATCTCACATAACTGCTCATAACAAGGACTTCAAAATTACCTCATAATCGCTAACCCAACAGTTGCCATTCAAACCCTAAGGGAACGATATGTTATTGCAATGATTTAGATAAAACAGCGTAGATACTAGATAAGAACATCAAAGGGAAAATGATAGTTACCATCACCTTCGTCTTCGATTAGAATGAACCGGTGAAGCTGGGCTTATCTTCCTCCTTAAATCCAATGCCTGATCCTTTCGGGTGTACTGTGTCATACCCGAAAATACATCCAGTTACATAGTTCATGACCAATTGGCCATACTCCCTGCAAACATCTGCTAAGGTCAGTGTACCCACAACATTCGTGTGGATCGTCTCAGGCTTGTGAGACTCGCACCAATCAACATTTGGCCTACCAGTCACACCTGCAGCATTAAACACATGAGTAGGCTTCACCTCCTGGACGTCAAGGAGAAGCTGAGATCGCTCCTGGATACAACCTTCCCCCCCACCCCCCAATCTAACCTGTCCTACCACAAATCAAAAATTTCAGAGAAGGTGTGTGCCAACCACAAAGCCTCTTATACACACGAATGTTCAGCACAATCTGTCTCGAACCAATTAGAGATGCCCAAACTAGCCCCGTAACCATGGGCTCTAATACCACTTATCGGGAACACGTTGTGTGACCTGAACCAGAGTTGGCTCATGAGGTGCAATATTAAATTTGGCCCATATGCAGAATTCTTATATAAGGCCTGAACCAATTCCAAATATCTACACCACATATGATCCCACTTCCTAACCGATGTGGGACTAAATTACTGACTCCATTATCACCCCCCATTTGAGCGTTCAACCAGAAATGAGATACAATCCAACATAATATGGGTTCGTCGAAAGAAGTTGAGATGCCTCGTTACTACAACAAATAGGACCTACAATAGCAGTTTTTATATAGCGTTCAAGTGTCCCCGCTATAAAGTTATCAACAACAACGTTCTTTCTACAGTACTATAAAAATATCTATCTATAAATATCTATCTATAGTATTTCCTGAATGTTACAGAATGTATGACATTCATCTTCCCCACAAAATTTTTATTTTGGTGCCCAAACCACCCCCAGCCCGATTAAAGTGTTTCCCCAATCTCTCTCTTCCTTCCTCACTTCTCACACAAACATAAAACTCTCTCTATATATATATATATATATATATATATATATCTCCCTCTCTTTCTGACAACCCCCGATCTCCGACGGGAGCGGGTCGACAATCTCGTTGAAGCTGACGTCGAGCACCGTCAGGTTCATGAGCATTCTGATCCCCCTTTCTTTTTCTTCTTCTTCTTCTTCTTCTTCTTCCTTTTTATAGGGTTTTTAATTTAGGGATTTTCTTGATTTGTATAAGAAGGTTATGGAATCAATCAACATCGGTATGCTTCGACCATCCCGGCCAAGGACTTAGACCATCTCAAGGCTAGCCATGCCGTAGAGGATGCACTCTTCCTTGCTTTGGAGCAGTCGATGTTTGTCAGCGGCACAATCTTCGTGTTGATCTAAAATAAAACTCTGTACTACGTCAACAACTTCTCCCTCGACCCCGCCATGGTCCTCCTCTCCGTCCACCTCGACCGCCCATGCCTGGCCGAGTAAGACCAGGGGAACCCCATCCAATCTGACTTCATGGAGCTCTTTCGGGAACAGTGCAAAATTATGCCATCCAAGTGTTTGTTCATTTATCCCTATGAGCAACAATATTATCAGGACAAACTCTTATGAACTATTTATTTCATATATGCGTGGTTATGTTTGATTCTTGGTGTATGGCTATTATTGCAACATATTTTTCTCTTTATTTGTGTTACATTGTAACACAAGGGCGTGCATATATATACTTACAGATATATTTTGATACTTCCCTTGCAACATTGAGCTTAGCATTCACACAAGGTGTATTAGAGGCATGCTAGATTTTCAGCTGAGGCACTTGTAAGTATATTTTTACCTCTATTCTGTATATCTAGTCTTCCTTTTTCTTTGTGTACTTTAGTATTCAAATTCAACTTGAGTTATATTAATAAATAGAAATCTTATATGATTCTACAATTGAAATATGTGAAACATTGCCGAACAAGTATCTGTTTTCGAGTGCAGCCTGGGAAATGGCTAATTTAGGCTGCATCATGTTGTTTATTATATGTGGTTGAAGTTCAAAGTAGTGTTTAATTTAAGCACTTATAAACTTCACCATTTCTACAAAAATTATACCTTTGATGGGGTCTTATTATATATGTGGTTGAAGTTCAAAGTAGTGTTTAATTTCTGATACAATTTTGAGCATATACTACATTTTGAACAACTAGCCCACTAATTTAAGGTAATTGGGTTTGGTTCTGAAGACTATATATGTTGTCTTTGCTAACATTTTTGAACAGAGGAGATACTACATTCTTTTCATACATTTGATGACTCCTCATTTGGCAATTAAAACACAAAACATATTTGATGTTGAACATTTCCATGGGAGCATTATATCCCTTTCTATATTCTAATTAACTGCTACTTTACTTGGTGATGCACATATTTCTTCATTGTGTGTGTTGATCTTTCCTTAAAGTCTTCAAAAGCAAGGATTTTGGGCAGATTTAAATCCTTATAATATTTTATCCAGTATCCTGTTTTACATGTAAAGAGAGCGGCAAGTTCTTGATAACAGGTTGTCCAAAATCTAAGAGCATAAATAAGATTTTGGGATTGCACTGCTAGCTAGCCACTTTTTGTAAAGAAACAAACCCTTCCTGGATACTCTTAGAGTCCTAGCATCTTTTATTTATTTTTAAAATACAACTTGGAGGATCCTAGTAATTTAAATGTTTTGATTCCAGTCTAATCTTGGTTTGGACAAGATGCGTTTTATAATTTATTGTATTCTATCGATTAGAATCCTAGATGCATCTATTTTCATCAGTAAACCTTGCATATTACAAGTTGAAGAAAATCAGTAATTCATTCTGGATTATGGACATTGCTTTGAATTTCTTCCTAGAATTTACATACACTACTGCCATGAAGCTCATATGGTTCACTGCAACTGCTTAATGATTTAGGGTTAATTTATCAATAGACATATATCTTTGTTGTAGTTTGAGTTGATTTCAATCTTAATTTCTTGATTTTACCAGAAAGAGGATTTAGATGGGGAGTTTCTTGTCCAACCCATTCCTCCACTAGAGTAGGGGCATAGAGGGAGCGATATTGATATTAATTCATGTCCTTTTTGGACCAAAAAAGGTATTGAAATTACTTTCAAGTCCAATTTAATTTGTCTATAGGGGTTAGCAAACAGTCCTAAACATACTGATGCTAAAAATTCTAGCTAAAGATTATATATATATATATTTGAAGTTGTTTATATAAGCTCCACATACTGGTGTTAGTGTCTTGAAATAACACATTATTAGTTGTCATCTACAAAAAAATTATTGGTCAGTGTTGTTTTCAATAATCTGTTGCACTCAAGGGTAGCTTCCTACCGTACAAGGAATCAGTTATCTCAAGATAAGAATATGCATTTCATGTCACGACCCGCACCCGCTTTTTCGGATGCAAGCACGTGAGTAAGCCAGCTACGCATCAAGCTGACTCCAGTCCAACTCGAATACGTAAACGCTGTCAAGGCTATGGTATACTGCCAAATTATGGCAATGCAATCTATATCTCAAATCCACAAGAGTAATATAAGCATGAATGAACAACTATGGGTCGTGGTCTGCAACCCACTATTATAATGTCCGATAAGACTCCAAAGAATATAACAAGAGTCTATAAACGGAATCAATAAATAGGATATCTCATGATAATGAAAGGAAGGCACGAGCTGGATAATAAACATGATATCAATACCTGAATTCTGCAAGCAATATCATAATCATCTGAAACCCACAAGTGTCATAATCATCCGCCATCCAGAGCTGCTAACTAACTCCATGCAATAACTAATCTGAAGAGATCATCAGGTCTTCAGGGGACATAGTAAGATACATAAAAATATGTCTATCTAGCAGTTTAATCATGCATAAACTATAAACAGGATATAAGCAAGGAACGAGACATACACATGGCAAGAGACTACAACCAAAACTGCTAACAAGTGACTATCGACAAGTGGCTACTGACAGGTGACTATGAACTGGAATACAAGAACAACTACACGTAACTGAACTGCTGGATGAACAAGTGAACACGAGATCAATGGAATACCAAACCCTCGCCCTGAGTGGACTCGCATGTTTAAACTAATCACTAACCCTCATCCCGAGTGTGGACTCTCTGGTTAGTTCAAGGCAAGGCACTCTCGTCCCGAGTGTGGACTCTCTGATGCAAGTAAATAAGACAACACCCTCGTCCCGAGTATGGACTCTCTGGTGCAAATGAACAAGACAACACCCTCATCCCGAGTGTGGACTCACGGATGTAATCAGATCAAGACAAACACCCTCGTCCCGAGTGTGGACTCTCTGGTGCAAATAATCAACCCTCCCGAGTATGGACTCTCTAGTTGAGGAACGATAACCAGAAGTTGCAGTTCAATTACACATACTCGTTCCTAGACACGACTCAGTCGAGGCACAGGTGAGACAAGGTACAACTTATGTCAGGACACGGATAAGGACAACTCTAGCATGAACTATAAAGTGAACTAGCCTGGTGTAAATACATTATCTAATCATGAAACTGATATACAGGCAAGACGATAATCTAGTAAAACATGGAACGCAAGAAACATATAGATGAACTCACATCAACTAGAGAAATAAGATAAAAACATATATAAAAACAGGAAATATAAGCATGAAAATAAACTATAGAGGGAGGCAAAGTATCTTGCCTGGCGGTAGCACGAAGAACCAACAATATACCGTCAACTAGTAAGCC
>JANAVB010025400.1:2181329-2308829 GCA_029216955.1 Iris pallida | reverse complement strand
GCCTGTGAAACCCGTAATTTTGGGATTTACTGGATTTTTTGGATTTGATTGCACTTTGAAATTGATTGGGTATATTTTTGTTAATTTATTATTATTATTAGTCAGTTAGAAAAATTGTATTTTTAAAATTAATCCCTAGATTTTTTGATTGTCTGGCTGGACCTGTTCGAACCGAACCCAATATTGATTTGTTACGAAAACCAACTTTTAAACCATCTTTTTATATATATATATATTCATTTATTCATTTCTCTTCTTTATTCAAAGTAATATAAGACTTTATTTTTCCTTATTAAAGGAAAGAATCCCTTTCCTTTCTACTTTCTTAGTCTCTCTCTCTCTCTCACCCGTTCATGCTGTCACGACCCCCTCCTCTTCCAAACCGAAGGCGATCCCTCACCTCCCCTTTCCCGCGCGGCCGCCCCTTCATCTCCCGTAACCCCAGCCCCTCTTCCCCTATATAAAGCCTTCTCCCCTCCTTTTCTACCTCATCCTTTCCTCAAACCCTAGCCCCAAACCCAAGCCCAATTCTGCAGCCGACCCGAGCCCGCCTCCTTCCGGCGCGGCGCCCTTCCTCCGCCTCCCGTTCGACCGTGCCATCCCGACAACCCCCGGCGCCGATCCTCCGCGAGCGGCGACCCCCGTCGCTGCTGTTCCGCACGTCCGCCCCGATCCGGCCGCACGTACCCCCGTCGCTACTATTTCAGAAAATATTTTTTAAAAGGATTTCTATAAAGTTTCGAATAAATCTATTTTCCCCAAATTTTGGTCTTTGCAAAATAATTGGATTTGTTGGATTATGTATCACCTTCGGGCGACGACCGTATCGGTCTATGGGCCCTAGAGAAATGCAAACGAAACCGATATTTTCGGACGTTGAGGCATAAGATAAAATACAACATGATGTCTTATGACCAAGTCTGAGACGCCTATTTTTATAAATAATAATTAAATAATTATTTAGAACTTGTTAATGGGTATTTCATATTTTGAGTGCAGGGCCTCGGCCTGCTGAATGGACCGCTTCCCGGCGTTCAGAGCTCAACAGCAATATTTAAATTAATTTATGTAAATAAGTTGTAAGGACATAAGTCCAGTTTTATATTTCTTTTCTGCGACCCTATATTGTGTAGAGTAGACTTTTTCTTTATTTTTCTGGGTGTTGATTTGGTCGTTAAATGCGTAGAATGTTAAAAATAAATATCTATTTTATATAGAAAATTAATAAGTTTTTCTCACATTAAGTAATTTTGTAATTTAATCAAATTTATTATTTCTCATTAAAAAGAAAGTCTAGTTTTATATATATTATGAAAATACCAAGTTTTGACAATTAACCTGGAAAATGCTATTTTTCCAATAAATATTAAATTGACTTTTACTTCGTAAATTAATTAATAGTAGATCGCAACGATAAACGTGTTCCGATAGAATAATTTTTACAAACTTAAAACTTGATTAGGATCTTCTTTTAGAGATTGTAACTAGCACACCTAGATATGGTTCAATTATGATTCTAAGACAGGATTCTCAACTGTAAGATTTCGAGGACGAGTTTGACTTCCCCGGTACCAACTTCCAATCCAGTCATAAACCAAGGCAAGTACGGTTATGTTTATTTGGCAATTTAATTAGTAATTATTAATTTGCATGCTTAAACCACATTGCTACACGGAACTCTCTCATTAAAATATCTCTACCTCTCTCTTTTATATATATACACATATATATATATATAATGTAACTCTCTCTCTATCTCCTACTCTCTCACTTTCCACACAAAGAGAACCCCCTAGCAGCCGACTACCCACTCCCTCTCTCTACTTTTTTTCTATTCTCTCTCAATAATATCTCTTATTCTCTCTCTCCCTCTTTATATATTTATACACACACACTCATAATATCTCTCTCCTAACTACACAGCCCATCACCCTCACTCTCTTTACACCAGCACACAAACCCCCCTCTCCAGTATGAGCAGCAACTCCCCCCTCTCCTATTCTTTTCTTTTATTCAACTCCTTCTTCTTAAACTTCTTTTCCTTCAAGCTTCAACACCACACCACCATTAGCCAACACCACACATCACCACCACCATCACCTTCATTCAACACCACCACCACCTCCTCCCCAACCCGAACCGCCACCACCACTTCAACCGTGCCGCCTGGCCGCCGTGTGCTACCACGTGGCCGACGTGCCACTGCAGCAGCTCGCAGCAAGGGCTGCGACAGCGCGCGCACACAGCAGCGGGCTGTCGTGCGCCATCGTGTGCCGCGTGGCCTGCCACCCCCACTCCAGCGAACCACCAGCGACCTTCCCGTGGCTGCCAACGTCCTCCGGGATGCACCGTCTAGGCGATTTCAGCATTTTTCTCGGAGTTCCGTCGACGCGCGCGCGGAGAAAGTTTCAGAATTCGTGCTTCGAGGCAGCGACTTTGTGCCGATTTTTTGGACAATCCGACCGTTGGATCGACGATTTCTTTACTCTGTCTCAATCTCGGTATATAGCTTTTCACTTTCCTGAAATTTCACCTGTTAATTTTATCGTTTGATACCTCAAATCTGGCCACCAAGTTGACATTTTAAATTGAACTGTTTTTGGACAGTTTTGTGATGCCAACTTCGTGGGTTCGTATCTCCTCCATCGCAGCTCCGGTTGGTGCGCTACCAGTTCCTGTGCGCAGCTAGTATAACCCTCTTCCTATCTCCTTTAAGTTTCGTTTCATTTTGAGCACGTTCGGTTGGTCGAATTCGACGCCAAAGTTGACCATTCGAATTCTTCAATTTGCACTTGTAAAATTCTATTTTTGAACCCGGGACTTCGGATTCAATTTCTGACACCACCAGTAGACTCGTGGCATCGTTCAGGCACGTTTTCATATAAAATTTGTTAGATTTGGAGGACGTGGGCCCTGGCACGTATTTCGGTGCAAAGCGGGCCCCACAGTCCGGGTCAACGGGTCATTTTGACGCCGGCTCATCGGAATCCAATTCCGGATATACCGTTGAATTTGTATCATCATTCTGGACTCGTTGACATATAATTTGTTGAGTTTTGAGGACATTGGCTCCGACACGCTTTTTCCGAGCAACTCGGATTTCAATGTCCTGGTCAACAGACCAATTTGGGATCGGGTCAACAGAATCCAATTCTGGATATACCGTTAGGTTCGTATCGTCATTCTGGATTCGTGGGCATATAATTTGTTAGGTTTGGTAGACTAGTATTCTTGCACGTTTTTCGGTGCAAAGCGGGTCCGACACGGACACCGTTTTGACTCGAAATTACCTTTTTGCCCTTGTGTCCAAATTGGACTTATGGGCAGGCTATTCCAGCTGGTTTGACCACTCTGGATACCTTAGTGATATTTGTTTTATCATCCGATAATGTTTGTAGATTTTTTCTCTGTGTATTACCCTTTTATTATAATTAATTCTTATTTAGTTCGTATTTCGGAATTAGTACAACGAAACTGAGATTAGTCGATTCCTGTGATCTCACATCGCTGAAATTGGCAAGATGATCATGTGGATCACTGTGATAAGATTATTAACCTTACTGTTGATTATCTTATCTCGATTTGCATGTCGTAGGTTTCGATGTACGAATAACGAGGTGCAACTTGATATTTTAAATTCATAGATTAGAGTTGACCCTATTTGACCAAGATATATGGTATCTTGGTTGGCAATGTTTAGGAATAGTATGCTTAGGCTAGTTTTGACCTCGGTTGACCAAGTTTGACTGTCTTGAACAAAAGTCAACTATCAGTTAACACTTGGCCTAGGAATGTCTAGAACTTGACCAGAGTTGACCAGTTGACCAAAAGTCAACAGTAAGTCAACCCTTGACTTAGATTGACCTAGTTGACTTGCTTTGACTTGTCTTGACCTAGTTTGACTTAGTATGACTTGATTTTACTTCCAAACCCTTATATTGATACAGTATTTCACCTATAGGTCCTCGAGGCACTGTTCTAGGACTCAGTCGACATATTCCACCAGATCGCAGGCGAGTACATTCTCTGATAATATTTCTGTTTTATGATATCGTTTATGTTTCTTGTATTTAGTGTAGATACCCTTATTCTCTGACACATTGTTCACACATATTGGTATTTGTCTGGATCCCGTCATGAGATGTTATTCCTCGCTTTCCTTGGTATATCTTGTGCAAGTCTTTCTTGTTCCTTGTGCATTGTATAGACACGATTCCTGCAAAGGCTAGCTACTCTCTCGGAGAATCGCGTGTCATGATGTGTCATGATTGGATCTACTATACTAGTCGGGGACGAGGAGTATTAGTGTAGATGTGTGGTCATTATCCGCCTTGTTTACTCTTGTAGACGTTGAATGATAGCCAATCCTATACTCTACGTATGATTGGTCGGATCATTAGACCTTGTGCAGACCCAAGCCGGCCACATGTTAAAACTAGTACTCACACACCTAGATAGATGATTCTTGATTCTTGTACATGCCATGCTCTGTTTTACTTGCTTTGTTCTTGCTCTAGATTTACAGCTTACCTTACCATGATACTCACATGTACATTTCATGATTTCTTGTATATTCTTTCTATTTACTGCTATATTTTCAATATCGTCTAATTAGAACTGTTATTTGAGATTTGTGCTCGTTCCATCCTGACTGGATATGTTGACAAAATTTTAGGAGTAGTTGTGCCCTCAGTATTAGACTTCATGATGTTGCTAGCTGAGGTGGATCTCTCTATTCTTCTATGTGAGTTGCCTGGTAGTTATCCTTAGTTAGTCTTATTGTTCCTTCTTTATTTCTTGTCTTATGATCATTGTAGATTCTAGTTGTTCTAGTGATATTGTTATTATTTCTTGTCTTATCTTCCTTAGTTTTCGTGATGTGACATGAGTACATTTCTAGTTATGGATCTTAGATGTTGTAGTTAGTATAGTATACTTGACAGTGTTCTACCGCCGATACGTTGGCGTAGGCTGGGCGTGGCCTACGTATTCGTATCCGTATATTGCAGGTGCGGGTCGTGACACGTTTTTATGGTGGCCCATGCAGGCCAGTCTTTGCAATTAATACGAAGTCGTGGTAGTACTTGAGCTTATCTGTACTACTGCGAGCCTGTCCTAGGATTATGGTTGAGTCATGGAATATTTTAGGATTTTGGTACTCGGTCACATATTAGGAACTCTTGGTAGATTCCAGGGATGACCCCTGGAAATCTTATTTTGAACTTTTCGAAACTCTTCCCATTCATTCCTGTTCGTCCTGATTTCTGAAATATTTGTCCGTATCAAACTTTATTCTTTCTTGGAATGAGTTTGTGGACCCCAGAGGGAAGGTATAAGTTGAACTTATATATCTTCTAGGTTGAGACGGGAATATGATTTGCCAGTCTCATATCAGGTTGAGATTGTTTTAGATTATATTCCAATGATTTTCTTTATCTTGACCTAGATCGTACCTTTGGGACTTCTCCTGAAAACTTTTCCTAAATCCTGTCTCGAAATCTGTTCTGCTAGTTTTCATTACTTATCCTTGATTCGTTGTTGAATTTTGAATCTTGATGTTCGTTCGTTGTTGACTTTGACTTTGTATCTAAGATCAATTTTTATGAATTGAGTTAAGATATTCTGATAAACTTATTTGATGAGAACGATAAATGTCTACATTATTTATGGAGTTTAGTATTTATCGCAGTCATACTAGCTAGCACGACAGGGACGTGGAGCCTGATGTTGGATATACTATCCTAGTTATGGAATTTAGATTTTCTTGCAGCCATACCGTTTGGCGTGGTAAGGAATCTAGATGACATAATTATAGGGTGTATACCCAAGTTATGGACTCCGACGTTTATTGCAGCTATGCTTACTGGCGAGGCAAAAATTCTGGTAACATAATTTCAGGAAGACGTATATGGTTATCAGATTATATTTTAAATCAGATCACTTTGTTATGACCGGATGAGCAAGAACAAATTCTTATCATCATTTTTCCGTCTTGGTTAACTCTGTCTATCTACAGCCTAAATAGGATTTTTTCGATAAGATTGTTTTGTGTTCCATCTTTCATATGATTTGACTAAACTCTTCTTCGCTAGCCTCTTGAGTAATTCTTCTTGTCCTTCCCAGTAATTGTTGAAAGTGCCTCATGGGTTGATTCAGGGAAGGTTCGAAAAGTAATTTATTCTTGTATTACGGAATCGAGAGTTTGCATCCAGAGAAATACTGGCGAGGCATGACTTCGGATAATGGCATCATGGTTAAATATTTTCTCAAATTCTACCTGGACCACTCCCTAAGCAATTTGACTAACATCTTCTCCCTTATTTTGCAAAAATTGTTTGGAAAATATTTCACGGATATTAGTCAAGTTCAGGAACCTATATTATATGGCGTGGCAGCTGTGCACTGCAGCCATCCATTGTATTATGGAACCAGGAAGTTAATCGTAGCCAGATACACACTAGCGCGATAGTAACTTCATGTGACATAATTTCGGAGGTATATGGTTCTTGAGTTTTACTTTGACTACGTCCTATGTATCTCGTTTGGCCTCGTACTATTCTTGGAAATATTTCGAAAATCTTTCCTGTCTTGCTTGACCCTTACCTTGTCTGAATATTGGTATGGTTTGTTAGACCCAGTCTTAGGCCCCTGTTACCTTCTATTTTGATGATTGGATAGCCAGACCTAGTTAACAGATTCTTTAGTATAACTATAATATGTTATTATGTGTGATTGTTATGAGTATATTTTTCCTAAGGATTTATTGGGTTAAGCTTATAGGATAGATATGAGTGACTGATTATAGTGGACTTAGAAAACCATTAAGGATGATTAGTTTGATAGTATAGATTGATGATAAGGTATCTAAGTTGGAGTAATGAAGTATTATCTTTTGTGACTACGGATTAAGGACTAGAATCTTCTGCTTAGGTTCGAGGGTTGAACCTTGTAAGACTTTGATGACCAAGTGATTATTGGTTATCTACAAACCATTTATTTATGATTGGAGGATAGATCGATATATGGAATGAAATAAAAGGAGATAACATTGTGTGCAAGATCGGAAGATAGCAGGAACAAACCAAGGACATATATACATGGGTAATAAATAATTTGGTAAATGAATTTAGAATTTGAATTTGAGGATTTATATTCAGGAGTTCTTGAGTAAAAAGAGAGAAGGCTCAATGCCAAGAATAGGTTTTGAATGTGTAATTTCATGGAGCTTGTGATTAATAGGATAAAGATACTTAGGATGGGATAAGGAAACAAACAAATTGCTATTGAGATTGGAAATTTTGGTTGATGGCCAATCATTGTGATATATATATATATACGTATCTCGAGGATGACCTATATTTTAGAGTATATGTAAAGGTTCTTATTGATATGAAGATTCTAAGGGGTAAATAGACATAGTTTTTATGGAAGAAGCTTGATGAACCTGAACCAAAATACCAGTAAAAAGAAACAGCATAGGTGATCACAAAGGTAGCAGATTGAGTACTGTACCCATAGCAGTTGCATGTTTTAGCTTGACCTATAGGATGATTTTAATTTCGAGGACGAAATTTTTATAAGGTGGGTAGGATTGTAAGCCCCTGAATTTAGGGCTTATTTTTTTTAATTTTATAAATCAATTATTGCAATAGATATTATTATATGATTATTATTTGATTTAATGCTCTTTATCGTGACTTGGATTTCTAGAGCATCAGGGATGCCAGTCTCTGAAAACTTTCTTCTTGAAGTTTGTAGTAGACAAGATTATCTTCATGTTGATATATCGTGTCCCACTCGAACTTGTTCCCTTGTACTCTTTTTGCTTTGCGCAAGTTCGGGTCAATTTAGACCATTTAATTATTAATTGATTTTCCACACTTTTCCTTGATCCTCATAAGCACGTTACCATGACTTTTAATTTAGGAGCACCAGGCTAGTCATTCTTTCGAAACCAACTTGTCATGCCTGATCTACTCGAGACGCTCTTCACCCATGACCTTCGTGTCCCACTCAGACACACCATTTTGTGCTTTATTTCCTTCGCACAACTTTCGGGTCAATTTAGGCCAATTAATTATCTACCGTAAAACCTGATTTAATTTCCAATTTAATTTCGGGACCCGACATCGACCCAACCTAGTCGACCCTAAATATGGACATGGCCCACATGAAGCCTACTACCCGCATGACGCTTCTGTCCTATTTATTTGAGCCCCCATATGCTACTTATTTATCCATGATTTTAAATACCCATTTTAATTCAATTATTGCCTCCTGTCCGATTTTGACCCGACCCGGCTCGACCGGACCCGAGCCCGAGCTCCATATTGTTCTTTCATGACTGCCCAAATACCCTATATAATTTTCCTATTTTTCCTATTTTGAAAATATCTATTCCCTCTCTCTCACTAAAATATCTCTACCTCTCTCTTTTATATATATACACATATATATAATGTAACTCTCTCTCTCTCTCCTACTCTCTCACTTTCCACACAAAGAGAACCCCCCTAGTAGCCGACTACCCACTCCCTCTCTCTACTTTTTCTCTATTCTCTCTCAATAATATCTCTTATTCTCTCTCTCCCTCTTTATATATTTATACACACATACACTCATAATATCTCTCTCCTAAGTACACAACCCATCACCCTCACTCTCTTTACACCAGCACACAAACCCCCCTCTCCTGTACGAGCAACAACCCCCCCTCTCCCATTCTTTTCTTTTCTTCAACTCCTTCTTCTTCTTAAACTTCTTCTCCTTCAAGCTTCAACACCACACCACCATTAGCCAACACCACACACCACCACCACCATCACCTTCATTCAACACCACCATCACCTCCTCTCCAACCCGAACCGCCACCACCACTTCAACCGTGCCGCCTGGCCGCCGTGCGCCACCACGTGGCCGGTGCGCCACAACAGCTGCAGCAGCAGCTCGCAGTAAGGGCTGCGACAGCGCGCGCGCACAGCAGCGGGCCACCGTGCGCCACCGTGCACCGCGTAGCCGGCCACCCCCACTCCGGCGAACCTCCAGCGACCTTCCTGTGGCGGCCAACGTCCTCCGGGATGCGCCGTCTAGGCGATTTCAGCATTTTTCTCGGAGTTCCATCGACGCGCGCGCGGAGAAAGTTTCAGAATTTGTGCTTCGAGGCAGCGACTTCGTGCCAATTTTCTGGACAATCTGACCATTGGATCGGCGATTTCTTCACTCCGTCTCAATCTCGGTAAATATCTCTTCACTCCCCTGAAATTTCATCCGTTAATTTTATCGTTTGATACCTCAAATCTGGCCACCAAGTTGACGTTTTAGATTGAACTGTTTTTGGACAGTTTCGTGACGCCAACTTCGCGGGTTCGTATCTCCATCGCAGCTCCGGTTGGCGCGCTACCAGTTCCTGTGCGCAGATGGTATAACCCTCTTATTGTCTCCTTTAAGTTTCGTTTCATTTTGAGCACGTTCGGTTGGTCGAATTCGACGCCAAAGTTGGCCGTCCAAATTCTTTAATTTGTACTTGTAAAATTCCATTTTTGAACCCGGGACTTCGGATTTAATTTCTGACACCACCAGTAGACTCGTGGCGTCGTTCTGGCACATTTTCATATAAAGTTTGTTAGATTTGGAGGGCGTGGGCCCTGACACGTATTTCGGTGCAAAGCGGGCCCCACAATCCGGGTCAACGGGTCATTTTGAAGCCGGCTCATCGGAATCCAATTCCGGATATACTGTTGAGTTCGTATCGTCATTCTGGACTCGTTGACATATAATTTGCTGAGTTTTGAGGACATTGGCTCCAACACGTTTTTTCCGTGCAAATCGGATTTCAATGTCCTGGTCAACGGACCAATTTGGGATCGGGTCAACGGAATCCAATTCTGGATATACCGTTGGGTTCGTATCGTCATTCTGGATTCGTGGGCATATAATTTGTTAGGTTTGGTAGACTAGTATTCTTGTACTTTTTTCGGTGCAAAGCGGGTCCGACACGGACACCGTTTTGACTCAAAATTACCTTTTTGCCCTTGTGTCCAAATTGGATTTATGGGTAGGCTATTCCAGCTGATTTGACCATTCTGGACACGTTGGTGATGTTTGTTTTATCATCCGACAATGTTTGTAGATTTTTTCTCTGTGTATTACCCTTTTATTATAATTAATTCTTATTTAGTTCGTATTTCGGAATTAGTACAACGAAACTGAGATCAGTCGATTCCAGTGATCTCACATCGCTAAAATTGGCAAGATGATCATGTGGATCACTGTGATAAGATTATTAACCTTACTGTTGATTATCTTATCTCGATTTGCGTGTCGTAGGTTTCGATGTATGAATAACGAGGTGCAACTTGATATTTTAAATTCTTAGATTAGAGTTGACCCTGTTTGACCAAGATATATGGTATCTTGGTTGGCAATGTTTAGGAATAGTATGCTTAGGCTAGTTTTGACCTCGGTTGACCAAGTTTGACTGTCTTGAACAAAAGTCAACTATCAGTTAACACTTGGCCTAGGAATGTCTAGAACTTGACCAGAGTTGACCAGTTGACCAAAAGTCAACAGTAAGTCAACCCTTGACTTAGATTGACCTAGTTGACTTGCTTTGACTTGTCTTGACCTAGTTTGACTTAGTATGACTTGATTTTACTTCCAAACCCTTATATTGATACAGTATTTCACCTATAGGTCCTCGAGGCACTGTTCTAGGACTCAGTCGACATATTCCACCAGATCGCAGGCGTGTACATTCTCTGATAATATTTCTGTTTTATGATATCGTTTATGTTTCTTGTATTTAGTGTAGATACCCTTATTCTCTGACACATTGTTCACACATATTGGTATTTGTCTGGATCCCGTCATGAGATGTTATTCCTCGCTTTCCTTGGTATATCTTGTGCAAGTCTTTCTTGTTCCTTGTGCATTGTATAGACACGATTCCTGCGAAGGCTAGCTACCCTCTCGGAGAATCGCGTGTCATGATGTGCCATGGTTGGATCCACTATACTATTCGGGGACGGAGAGTATTAGTGTAGATGTGTGGTCATTATCCGCCTTGTTTATTCTTATAGACCTTGAATGATAGCCAATCCTACACTCCACGTATGATTGGCCGGATCATTAGACCTTGTGCAGACCCAAGCCGGCCACATGTTGAAACTAGTGCTCACACACCTAGATAGATGATTCTTGATTCTTGTACATGCCATACTCAGTTTTACTTGCCTTGTTCTAGCTCTAGATTTACAGCTTACCTTGCCATGATACTCATATGTACATTTCATGATTTCTTGTATATTCACTCTATTTACTGCTACATTTTCAATATCGTCAAATTAGAACTGTTATTTGAGATTTGTGCTCGTTCCATCCTGACTGGATATGTTGACAAAATTTTAGGAGTAGTTGTGCCCTCAGTATTGGACTTCATGATGTTGCTAGCTGAGGTGGATCTCACTATCACTACACCAAAATAGCCATTTTGGAACGGAGGAATTCTGTTCCAAATAATTTTCGGAACGCCTATATGGCGTGCCTAATTGTGGGCTGCCAAATATCTTGGAACGGAATGCAAGCGTTCCAAAAGACATATATTGGAATGGTTTAAAGGTGTTCCAGATTTGAAACACCAATGTAGTGTGCCTAAAAAGCATTTCAAATTAAATTTTTTACACTTACTGGAACAGTTAGAAGGTGTTCCAGTTTTGGAACACCTTAAATGCATTCCTAAGAAAGTGTTTAAGTTTTTTTTTGCATTTAAAATTAAAAAGTGTTCCAGTTTTGGAACACCTGCCAAGTGTTCCTAAAAAAAAATTTCATATTAATTTTGTACCTTACAGGAACCGATAAAAAGGATTCCAGTTTTTTAATAACTGGAACGCATATTAATATATACACAATATATTGGAACGCATATTAATATATAAACAATATATTACACAATTGACAATATCTTCCATAGCAGAAGTACATGCAATTACATTGTTATGAACTCTCTTTTTTCATCAAACTGATTAACCAAATGGCAATTGACAATATCTTCTATAGTACAAGTACATGCATTACATTGTTATGAACTCGGTTCTTTTCTCAAACTGATTAACAAAATGACAATTGACAATATCCATTGTGGACATTGAGGGTAAAAATGATACCATAACAAAAGTTTGCACACAATTCAAAGGCTTCTCCTCCACTACGGGATATAGAAATATTGATCTCCTCATTAGCTTCATCAATAGAGTACAACTGTTTAGAAATGTTGATCTCCTCATGAGCTTCAGCAATTGACATGAAACTGCATGATAAATGAGGAAGAGGTTGAGGAAAACTAGATAAATTAGTGAAGACTCAGTTTAACATGAAACAATACCTTTAATCTCAAGACAAAATAAAACAAACGCAACATTGAAAATAATTTTACTAGAGTACAGCTTAATCATGTTCCATAAAATCTACTACATGGTTAAATAATTTCAACAGTTGCATCTTAGAGACAGTTTTCATCTAAATATATAAACACACATATAAAATAGATGGATCAGTATTCAATAAAATAAGAACTAACATGTTGAGAGAGCATAAAGTGCAAAATTAACAGGCACAGAAAATTATGTTAGATGGTATGAACATGATGAGTAATATAAGGGATAAGAAGATCAGTTAAAAAAATTGTTCTTAAGAATAAAATCATATAAGGGTGATGGATATGTAAGACATTATATGGAATTGGATGAGCTGAAATGCATATAAAGTGTTATTACTATGTACAAATCTATTCATTCTGCAGATTCCAAACACCATCCTTTTTATTGCTGAATGCTTCTTGAGTCATTCTTATTTTAGGTAATATACGACCTCAAAACCACACCTGCAAAGCATCAATGCAAATTATTTAAAATGGCAAATGCAAGATGATCAAACAAATGCATATAACACGCTGGCATGTTTGATCTAATCGGACAAAGCGAAAGCAAGCACATGTGGTTTAGATCATAGTGAAGGAAAATGCAAATGTAATAGAATAGATACTGAATGCAAACATAATGAAACAAATATTGGTTACTGTCCAAAAGAACAAAAAAAAAAGAGGGCACTCAGCTTGATTAAGTCAAGATCTAAACGACTAAAAAAGAATTTAATTGGACAAGAACATTGCAAAAAGACTCGAGTCCCCAATTAACCAACAATCAAAACAAATAGCATGAAAATACAATAAGCATATAAATGAAACAAAACAAAAGAAAGTACGCATAGCTTATCAGTTATGGATATTTGAAACAGAATGATACCTTGTAAATTGTACATGCTGAAAAGCAAGTTTGGATTGTCCATCACCTGTATCCCAAACACCTTGTAAATTGTTGATACCTTGACACCATTTTAGTCTGTAATTTATAGAGGGTTAATATAAAATAGATATGAGTTCAACAGGATGGAATTCTCAGCCGAAGCCTGTGCATATGCTCCATTGTAGTTTAAAAAAATGTCACCAAAGCCTATTTATCATATTAGGAGCTTGGTTTGTAGCATTCTTAATTCATATTAGGGCTGGACTTCGCTTAGTATCATTCTTAAGTCATTTGGCCTAGTGTGTTAGTTAATTTTGTTAAATAATTTAGGTTTACTAAATGATAATTTTGAAAGAAGAAAAATACCTTACCTGCACATGAATTGATTACAGTAGCATATGCTAAAGGGACAACAACCAATGCATAAGGCAATGCTGCAACCATAAGCCCCAAAGAACGGTAAATTGAGTCGCTGAAAGCTAAAAGGAAAAACTTTTTGAAAATGAAGCAAGAAGCTCGATTCTAGTGGGGAAAATAAGTTGGAGGATAATTTAAGATAAGCCATCACAATGTCCACTTGTTAAACAAAGCTAACACATTAAGAATTAAGAAATACATGACAATCTAAATCAGCTTTCAAAAGTAACCCCTCCTACTTTCAAAATGAAATACTCGTCTTAGACATCATTAAACAAGATAAAGACTTCAAGATAAATAAAATCCATGGTCATACCAACTGGAAACTCATTGAGAAGGCAACAATCCTACCTTCCCAATATCAGGAAAGAATTGTGTATACGTGATGCATAAGTTTTAGAAAGGGCAAGAAAATCATAGGTAACAGAGTAATAGGGGTTTATACTCCTAATGATAAAGGACAAGAATTTAATACTGCAGTAACATTTTAAGTAGGACCTAAAATCTTCTAACTCATAGCAGAGTATCCTCATAATCATATATTGTAAACTTCCAGCAAGGGTCAGCATTCCCATGGTATAATTAACAGGTAAAACCATATAGTGCACTAGGAGGGATTTTAAAAGATACATTTTAATATTCATAGGTAAGTAAAGAGGATACTCCAGTTATTAGTCCTGTATAGGTGAACAACAAGAAAAAAATATGCATGTTCAAACTCAAAAGTCAAGAACCACAGTTTCAAAGCTATTGAAAGATGATAGAACAAACACCCATCGTTTCAAAGCTATTTTGGTGTAGTGTGCCTGTTAGTTCTTCAACGATGGTCTAAACAGTATAAGAGCTTTCAATTGAATTCCTAATTATGCTAATGACAGTGCTGAGGTTTCTCTCAACAAAAGAGTGTCTTTATTTCACTAACCGGTACGGCTTACCAGGAGAGCCAGACATCTGTCTTGCTTTTGAAGTCCACTACCACCCAAAGAACAATAATCAAGTTGTTTAGGACTATTACCTGAAAAGGTCAAAGTTCCAAGTATTAATCTCAAGTAGGGCTCTGTTGGACAATATATAACTAGTACTTTCATCCTCATCACGAGCATGTCCCTCCATTCATGTAGCCCCTGCCATATATACATATAAATACATGACTAAAAATATTGGCCTCTGTACAATAGGAAGTAAAAAGGTGTAAACAAGTAAATCTTGATACCGACATAACGAAGTCGATGATATTAACTAGAAAAAATTTCAAGTTAGGTTAGTTCATAAATTGGCATAGGATGACAAGAACCAACTCAAGAGTATCAAATGGAATGCATTCAAACGGTCGTAAATTATCACCCTCTCAGTCGGACAGAAAATCATCTGGAAACTATATCTAAACTAGCATTACAGTTTAATATATCAGGATCAATTAGATCCTGTATTCAAACTTCAAATTCACCTAGAATTCTAATTCAAAAAATTAAGTAAATCATATTTTATGAAATAACTTAGAATAACATGTGCAAGGAGATGCTTAGAGCAAAAATGGCAAGTTGCTTGGAGTTGAAATTAGCCTCCTGCAACCTGCCATCAGAGGTACAAAGATACAGATTAAAAAATAGAAGAAGAAAACTAACATAAAAGCAAATGTGAGATAATTCATGAGATCAATCCAATAAAAAAACTTATAAAAAAAGTACATTGCATAAAAAAGAAAACCATAAGAACTGATTATAGAAAATTACAAACCATATATGTAGATATAAGAGGTGTCTGTTAGAAGCTCTTTCTGATAACTATGAGCATATATATCACAATTGTGCTTGTAGACCTGCAATTAAGAAGATAACTATAAGAGATTAATATGTGACAAAGAGGCATAACAGATACAGGAAATGAACAGGACTTGAGAGGGGTTATAATGTACCAATAGAGGGCTGCTTATTCCATATAGAACTTTCTTATAACCTTCTTGGTTGCCTTGTGTAAATGAGAGATTACAGGGTGTCTATTAGAATAACATAGAAAAACTAGTTGTTACATAGAAACCTGACCCGAGCTCCTCCCTCACAAACCTATATAGAGAATATGACATGTACTCCTTAAAATTACAATAACATAGAATAAGTTGAAACTACAGAGACTGTTAGACTTAGAGAAACAAAAGCTAATTATACCATTTCATTGTTATTTGAACCTTGAGAGGATACAACATTAAATTATGCTGGCTCGATGTCTGAGATTTAATACAACATTAATTGTCCAATATCCACCAGATAAATTATGTTAATCTAACGAAGCTCCATAACCATTTATGTAGCATCCAGCTTAAAGAGATAAGCTTGGAGCAAACTATACAAGATTGCCTATTATCATTTAAGGTGAATGCGGTTCTCCTCTCAAGGTGAACAAGAAGGGTACATGGAGTATAGATCAAGTGTTTATTGCTTAAGTTAACATACCATTTAATGGAACTCTATCCCGAACAAATTCAGTGGCTTCTATCTTCAACTAGGATGAATTTTGACTACACCAGCACTTAAGGAGACAAATGCGATATAAGATAGCAGAAGTTAATATATGTAGGCCGAGTAGCATAATAATTTCAGTGTCCGTGTTAACAGATCATAACACTTCCAACACATTGACATTATATATCAGATATTGACATCTCTTATTGCAAAAAAGTGAAAATAAAGTATAGAGAAAAACCAAAATAGATTATGTCGAGTTTGTAGAAAAAAATAATTTTTCCACAAAAAATGTAAGTAACATGTCAACCTACTTATTGCATGATTATTTCATATAAATAGATACACATTACGTGTGCTAGAATGAAAGTAACAAGTTCCAGTAGCAATAAGAATTCACAAATCAATAAGTATCTATCGTGAGTCTACCAAACTTGTGGTTTTGGTTTATACTCAATCAGTGAGCCCTCTATAGATGCTCAACATCATTCATCATGATCTTGTGTATGAAAAGTGCTTGAAAATGTATGTGTGTACTTTTGCTTTTAATCATGTCGTTCGGAAATTTCTGACCATAGAATGTTTGGAAATTGTTAAAATAAGATGTATTTGATGCATGAGTTAGAAATTTTAAACTGATGGTTCTAATCTACACATCTTAGAACATGGAGTCCATAACGAACAATATGGAGCCCATGGGGATGCCCAACAAGTGAGTATAAGCAAAGACCACTTGAAGTACAAAAAGGGAACTAGAAAGAACTGAAATAATTATGCCTACCCACTTGAATGTACAGTGCGTGTTGGTAAAGAGCTTTCCCTAACTTTCATTTCCTGCTCTTGAACTTTTCTATTTAACGAAATTAATCAAGTTCAAATGTACATAGGAAAAGGGACTCGATACCTCGAGGGTTGAGAGTGACGCCAAAGTATCAACGAGCCTGTCGGCGCTGGCCTGGAAGGCTGACCCAAATTTTTGGTAGAAAGCCACATCCTTGGCCGCCGCCCTACCGCGATCCCCTTGTAGCTGACAGTGGCACTTGGCCCCATCGTCCTCCTCCTCCCCAAGCTCCCCTACAAAAATAAAATAGACCGTCATAATCCAAAAAATCCTAATCAGAGAAAGAAGAAGATGAGGCTCCGACCTGGCGTTGGCAAAACCATTTTTGTGAGGAATTCTAGGGTTAGGCTTCTGGATTTTGGGAGAATGATCTTGGCTTCTCCTACGAGGTCAGGTTTGTGAAGATGGGGAGTTCGCATGACGCTTTGCTGGAATTATTTGGGGGTTCGACGACGAGTGGAAGGTTGGGTATAGGATGATGAGAGAGCTGGTGGCTGGTCGGTAGAAGAAGTAGGATGCTGCATCAATCGGCTCGATGGCGTCACAAAAAGGATATGTGCAGTGGGCGGTGAGGGAAGGATGGATTCAGGAGGGGGATAAGGAGTTGGTTGAGAAATGGGGGAGGAGCTTTAGAAATTAGTTTGGGGATGAAGGGTAAATAAATTATTTTGGACTGGATAACTATTTTGGTGAAAAAGAGGGAAAGTTTAAAATTTTCGTAGATAATATTTTTTTCAATGATCAATTAGAAACATAGTTGGAATGGTATAAAAGCATACCTACATAAATTTATTTTTTGATAATTAAAGTAAAATATATTAGGAACTATTTTATAATCCGGAACACCTTTGTTCCGTTCCAGAACCTAGGTATGGAAAATAAGCGTTCCAGATTGAAAAGTACATAGTGTTCCTAATTTGTCATTTTGGTGTAGTGTATTCTTCTATGTGAGTTGCCTGGTAGTTATCCTTAGTTAGTCTTATTGTTCCTTCTTTATTTTCTGTCTTATGATCATTTTAGATTCTAGTTGTTCTAGTGATATTGTTATTATTTCTTGTCTTATCTTCCTTAGTTTTCGTGATATGACATGAGTACATTTCTAGTTATGGATCTTAGATGTTGTAGTTAGTATAGTATACTTGACAGCGTTCTACCGCCGATACTGCGGCGTAGGTTGGGTATGGCCCACGTATTCGTATCCGTATATTGCGGGTGCGGGTCGTGACAATATTGGGGGAGTAGTGTAGTGTTTTATGACCAATACCTTCATATTGCATAATTGTGCGAGCTTAATTATGTGAGCTTACCCCTCTTACACGCGGGGATACGCCGTATCATATTGCTAGGATACTATTGTACAACCCAAGCCGGTCATATACATTACCTATTCAAATCACATTGTTTTCAAACGTTGGAAAATTACATGGAAAATATTGTTCAAGTATTTCAAACTGTTAATATTGCAATTATTCCATTATTATTTGAATTGTTAGATTTTTTATAATTGTACTTTGCTCCTTTCCTGACTGGATCCCCCATCCCCAATAGGTAACATTGATGAGGCTGAGCTATTATATAATAGCTATTATGATCCAGTGCTTTACCCTACGGTGCTTCCAGAGTCTCACTTGGAGGATGTTGGTCCCGAGGCTGATGAGCCGACTATCTAGACAATTGTTGTTTAGTTCTAGTTTCCTTTGTGTTGGAGTTGAACTCTTATTTCAGTATCTTATTATCAATTGTATCTTTCTGTGTTGGACAAATTAAAGTTTTTTTAAATATTCAAAATATTAAAGTTGTGACAAATGTTTAGTTGTTGTTGAGATTACCTGCAAGTGGAAACAGCTTACTGCCACCGTCTCACAACGGTGCAGGCTGGGCATGATCCGATTCGACCCAACAATTTGGGATCGGGTCGTGACATGTTTTTAGTGGTGGTCCATGCAGGTCAAAATCATCAACTTAGGTAAACATATCTAGAAACAATTAGAACATTAATTTGTCACAACATAGGACCGAAATATATTATAAATAAATATTTTGTTTGTTATAGATTGGTAGGCTACCTTGCTTATGTTTTGCATCCGAAACCTTCCAAACTATGGCCACAGACCAGACCACAACTGCTGGCGATGGGTTGTCATCACCCGATCACACCCCACCTCTCCAACCATGTCCGGATCCTACACCTCGGCAGCTGACCGATCATCCCCATAATGCACCAGCATCCCGTGGAGTTAACACTACTACAGCTCAAACGGCGGATCCTACATCTTCCCGGACTGAGCTGCAGTCCCCTGTGGTAGCGCCCGTTCCAGCTGCACCACCTAGTTACGGGATTTAGCAAGAAGATATGTAGAGTTATGACTGGTGGTGGACCCATACCCATCACTGAGACCTGTAACTGCCCTATAACTATCTCAGGACACAAATTTTTAGCACCCTTACTTGTGATGCCCTTACGCAACTATGATATAGTCCTAGGGATGTACTGGCTAAGTAAACAGCATGCGCTGATAGATTGTTACAGAGGATGTGCAGTCTTCAGCCCACCAGGAGAACCGGAGTTTGAAATCTCTCGAACTCCGGAAGATATGGAGGGTATTACCTACTCCTCTATCACCGAAGAACCCGGGCCTCCTCATCCTATCATAGCAGAATTCATGGACGTCTTCCCTAATAATCTTTCGGAATTACCCCCAGATCGAGATATAGAATTCACCATTGATCTAGTTCCCGGCTCTTCTCCTATTTCTTGAGGATGCTACAGAGTTAACCCCAAGGAGGCCAAGGAGATGAAGGACCAGATTGATGAGCTGAAGGCCCTTGGATTTATCAGAGATGGTGCTTCACCCTAGGGAGCACCAGTTTTGTTCGTGCCCAAGAAGGATAGAACTGTACGGATGTGCATCGACTACCGGGCGCTGAACAACATCACCATTAAGAATAAGTACCCTCTGCCCCGGATCGATGACCTGTTTGATCAACTAAGTGGAGCTAAAGTATTTTCGATGATAGATCTCAGATCCGGCTACCATCAAATCAAGGTCAGGAAGGAGGACATTCCAAAGACGGCGTTCAACACAAAATATGGACAGTATGAATTTTTGGTTATGCCGTTTGGACTGACGAATGCCCCTAATGTATTCATGAATCTCATGAATACCTGGATCAATTTGTTGTTGTCTTCATTGATGACATTCTGATCTACTCGAAGACCGAAGAAGAGCATGAAGAGCACCTGAGGAAAGTTCTGGAAACTTTAAGGAGGGAGAAGCTCTATGGTAAGCTATCTAAATATGAATTCTTCTTAGACGAGGTAGATTTTCTAGGCCATGTTGTCACAGGAGAAGGAATTTCAGTGGATCCAAAGAAGATAGCTGCTATTGAGAAGTGGAGTACACCAAGTTCAGTTGCTAAAATCAGAAGTTTCTTGGGCTTAGCTGGCTGCTACCAAAAATTTGTGAAGGACTTCGCCAGGATTGCTGAGCCGATGACGAAGCTCACAAGGAAGAACGAAAAATTTGTGTGGACTGAAGCTTGCCAGTCAGCATTTGAGGAAATGAAGAAGAGACTTACAACGGCACCGATACTTGCGCTACCCGCAGGTACCGACAGTTTTTCAATTTACAGTGATGCTTCTGGTAAAGGATTGGGTTGTGTTCTTCCATAACACGGGAAATTAATTGCTTACACATCTAGGCAATTACGGGCTCATGAGAAGAACTATCCCACGCATGATTTAGAGCTTGCAGCGGTTATATTTGCACTGAAGCTGTGGAAGCATTACCTCTATGGAGAGAGAGTGGAAATATTTACAGACCACAAAAGTTTTAAATATATTTTCACTCAGAAGGAGCTGAACATGCGATAGAGGCGATGGCTGGAGCTGATGAAAGATTTTGACATCGACCTGCAGTACCATCCGGGTAAGGCTAATGTTGTTGCAGATGCACTTAGTCGATACCCGATGGCAATGTTCTTGACCAAGAAGTAGCATTTGCTGGAAGACAGAGAGAAGCTTGGACTAGAGATTGTACTACCTGAAGAGAAAATGAAGAAACTGGGAAGAGAAGTAATTGTACCAGGAGCTGATTCATCAATGATGCAGTTGTAGCTGCGTTCAAGTCTGATGGACAAAGTCAAAGAGACACAATTCCAAGACGAGACGCTTTGCAAACTCAGAGATCAAATGCTGGCAGAAACACTTGAAGGATTCTCAATCGCCAGCGATGGAGCACTAAGGCATGGTACGAGGCTTTGTGTACCAACTAGCGAACTGAGGAATGAGCTGATACAAGAAGCGCACCAGTCACAGTATTCTATACATCCAGGAGCTAATAAAATGTATTGGGATATGCGTACTGTAGTGTGGTGGTACGGAATGAAGAAGGACGTATCCAGATATGTGGCTAGATGCTTAATTTGTCAATAAGTAAAAGCTACCAGACAGAGACCAGCAGGACTGTTGCAGCCGCTAGATATTCTGGAGTGGAAATAGGAACACATAATGATGGACTTTGTGTCAGGACTGCCTCGATACCAAGGAAGGAAGGACGCTATTTGGGTTATTATGGATCGACTGACGAAGTCAGCTCACTTTATCCCCTTCAAGGTTGGTCTATCCACCAAAAAGTTGGCAGCACTGTACATGCGGCACATCTACCGGATTCATGGTGTACCGATAAGTATTGTATCTGATAGAGATACCAAATTCACCTCTCATTTCTGGAAGAGTTTGCATGACAGTTTGGAAACGCAACTGAAGTTCAGCACCGCCTACCATCCCCAAACTGACGGACAATCGGAGAGAACAATCCAGACGCTAGAAGACATGCTGAGATCTTGCGTCTTGGAATTTGGAGGGTCTTGGGAAGACCACTTGCACTAGGTAGAATTCTCCTACAACAACAGCTACCAAGCTAGCATCGGTATGACTCCGTTCGAGGCACTTTATAGACGTCCTTGCCGCACTCCACTTGCTTGGGACGACGTAGGAAAAAGAGTATTGCTTGGACCTGAGATGGTGACCGATGCAGCAGAGAAGGTAAAAATGATCAGAAACAAGCTCAGGATTGCTCAGGACAGACAGAAGTATTGGGCTGATAGCAGTCATCGACCACTGAAGTTTGAATTAGGAGATAGTGCCTTCGTCAAGATTTTTTCTACCAGAGGAACTATCAGATTCGACAGAACAGGAAAGCTGAGCCCAAGGTACATCGGCCCATTCGAAGTTTTGAGCCAAGTCGGAGAAGTAGCGTACCGATTAGCTCTACCAGCTAATCTTGAGGGCCTGCACAACGTCTTCCATGTTTCACAGCTCAGGTGCTACATTCCAGATTCGAGCCACATCTTGGACCATTCGAAGCTGGAGATTGGACCCAGCCTCACAGTACCAGAGAAGCCAGTAGCAATTTTAGACAGAGGTGAGAAGAAAACCATGAACTCTGCGATGCCTATAGTCAGAGTGATGTGGCGGCACAACTCCCCAGTCTACCTGGGAGCGAAAAGACGAGATGCGTGAGCAGTATCCGTATCTATCTGAGACCTGAGGTAATTCCTAACCCTATCTTTTAATTTCGAGGACGGAATTTCCTAAGGAGGGAAGGTTGTGAAACCTGCAATTTTAGGATTTACTAGATTTATCGGATTTGATTGCACTTTGAAATTGATTGGATATATTTTTGTTAATTTATTATTATTATTAGTCAGTTAGGAAAATTGTATTTTTAAAATTAATCCCTGGATTTTTTGATTGTCTGGCTGGACCTGTTCGAACCGAACCCAATCTCGATTTGTTACGAAAACCAACTTTTAAACCTTCTTTTTATATATATTCATTTATTCATTTCTCTTCTTTATTCAAAGTAATATAATACTTCATTTTTCCTTATTAAAGGAAAGAATCCCTTTCCTTTCTACTTTCTCAGTCTCTCTCTCTCTCACCCGTTCATGTTGTCACGACCCCCTCCTCTTCCAAACCGAAGGCGATCTCTCACCTCCCCTTTCCCGCACGGCCGCCCCTTCCTCTCCCGTAACCCCATCCCCTCTTCCCCTATATAAAGCCTACTCTCCTCCTTTTCCCCCTCATCCTTTCCTCAAACCCTAGCCCCAAACCCAAGCCCAATCCCGCAGTCGACCCGAGCCCGCCTCCTTCCGGCGCGGCGCCCTTCCTCCGCCTCCCGCTCGACCATGCCATCCCGGCAACCCCTGGCGCCGATCCTCCCCGAGCGGCGACCCCTATCGATGCTGTTCCGTGCGTCCGCCCCGATCCGACCGCCCGTGCCCCGATTCGCTGTCCGCAGCACCTTGCTGGTCCCGATCCACTCCCCGTGGCCGCGTTTGTGCTATCCCAGCGCTGTCCGTGTGCTTCTGGACTTTTTCCGAGTCCGTGT
The DNA here is from genome assembly GCA_029216955.1 of Iris pallida. Classification (NCBI taxonomy): domain Eukaryota; kingdom Viridiplantae; phylum Streptophyta; class Magnoliopsida; order Asparagales; family Iridaceae; genus Iris; species Iris pallida. The sequence continues at coordinate 2,285,419 of JANAVB010025400.1, read as the reverse complement.
GGATTTTTTTCCTTATTTTGCATCTGAGAGCTCTAGCCGAGCACCCGAGGTATATTTTCGTGTCCCCATGTCCCTCCCATAGTGTCGATGATGACGCGGTCCCGATCCCGCTATGGGATTCGATTTTTGAATTATTGCGTTGGTGATTTCAAACTTTCTGAAATTCATTTCGGAAAAGTCTTTGGTTGGTTTGTTCTTGTTTTCTGTGGTTTCTCGAAATATTCGAGTTAAAGTTCAGATTTTTTCAAAACTATATCGTTTTAGTTCTGTGACCATTCTTATTAGAATGGTTCTGTGTTATTCGATTTTTCCAAATTTTATTTCGGAAGGGTTCTGTGGTATTGGTTATATATTTGTGCTGTGATTATCAATTTTGGTTTTGGAATAAATATCCATATTTGGATTGGATATTTTGGTTGGAGATTTGTGTTCCCTGGGTTGGGATAGTTATTTTGGTGTTAGTTAGTATCATCCCATGGTTGGGTTATCCCAATTACAGAGGAGGTGCTGCCTAAATTTTCAGAAAATATTTTTTAACACTACAACAAAAATACCATTTAATGACGCTTGATAAGGGGATTTAATGACGGCTGATAAAGAAGCGTCATCAAAGTTCAGCAAGACTGTAATATATGACGGTTATCTATAAAAGCGTTATTGAATGTCTCTCAGTGGTACGGGCGTTATGAAAAAACACAAATTTTAAGTCGAAATCTCGACTCTCCCGCACTTACTCCCGCACTTAAGTCGAAAAGTCCCTTCTTCCACACTCTCTTTCTCCTTCTCTCTCTCCTCCCGCTCCCTAACTCCCTTCCGCCCGCTCCGGCGCTCCCGATCAACTCCCCTCAGCCCGCTCCCCGCGCCCTAACTCCCCTCAGCCCGCTCCCCGCTCCCCAAGGTTTGTCCTAAATTTTTTCTTATTTCGTGCCCTAATTTCTGCCTCGACTTAATTTTAGTAAAATGCCCTAATTTTGACCTATTTTCTATTTTCTAGTTTTCGAAAGATGGCTGAAATATCTTTGAATGCATGTTTGGAAATCTTTGAAAGAATTTACTTTTTTTTACTAATTTGTGAGGCATTTTCTTCGTCCGCGCATTGGTTTATCTTCTTGTTTCTTTCTTTGTTGGTTCTTACAGTGTGGAAGGGTGTTAATTCCATTGCTTTAGGACTAATACTTACAAGTTCAACTTCATGGAGGCACGTTCGGGTAGCAAGGTTTGTTTTGGTTCATGGAGACATGTTCTTTTCAATTGACCTATTTTCTAGAAATCATGGACAAGAAAGAGATCAATGTCCCTGTAACGTCGTGTATGACACATCTTGAACACGGCATTTTTACACTCGAAATTACTCCAGGTCACGCAGAATTCAGTACCGTGTCTGTGTATGTGCCATGTCATATTGTCTTTAAATCAAGTCCTGTTCTTCTTAGATTAAATTACTCCAGGCAATACAACTTATTTTTTACAGTGTGCACGTTGCTCATGCATTGAGGGTGGGATGGATCTTTGACATCAATATATGCAATTGTTTGACTGTACATCTTTAGATTAAATGATATCGGTCATGTTGGATGTGAGCATTGACCAACTCTTTTTTTAGGTTTATTTGACCCTCTTTTGTAGTTATGTAGATGATTCAAATAGACTTTCTCAATATATATTCTTACATATTTTGACATTACCTTTTATACCCGTATGCACATATAGGGAATTGTAAACCATTTTCTGTTTTGTAATAACAAAATGAACTATTCCTAAGTCATGTTCTTCTTCTTTTTTAACTCTAGCAATTAAAGTTATATTCTGGAATCAACCTTCTCCACTTTCAGGAGTCTGAATTTATTGGCCATATCTACTTCACATTGGCCATTCTGGAATCAATCTTCTCCGCATTCAGCTTGAAATAAAACTTTCAAGTTACAATCACTTACTCGGTGTTTTGCTTTATTATACAGAGGAATAGATCATGGATGACAAAGCACCTATTATCGGAAGAGTATAGAGCCGGAGTTGATGAATTTATGGAGCATGTTAAAGCTAGTGGGGATGATCTCGACTTCATTAGATGTTCATGTAATGCGAGAATCTCTATAGTATGAGTTTAGAAGATATAAAATTTCATTTGACGACAGTTGGTATCGATCCAAGGTATACTATATGGATATGGCATGGGGAAGTTGATCCTAATAAAGTGTGTGAGGATACATGTGCGTCTATTTATAAGGACTATGATATGGATACTTTAAATGATGTGGCAGATACACTAGAGATGTTCCATGCATTAAAAAGGAACGACATTGAAGGAGATGATGAAGAGAACTTTAATTCATTGCTTGATGATGCTAAAAAACCATTGTATAATGGTTGTAAAAAGTATACGAAGCTATCTGCGATAGTGAAGCTCTTTAGTATCAAGGCCAAGAGTGGTTGGAGTGATAAAAGCTTTTCAGATGTGTTGACATTGTTCGCCGACATGCTTCCAGAAGAAAATGAATTGCCTGTAACTACTAGGGAGGCTAAGCGTTGCTTCTCAATATTTGGAATGGGATATAAGAGAATACATGCATGTCCGAATGATTGCATACTCTATAGAAAAGATTATGAAAATGTAACCTCATGTCCTACGTGTGGAACGTCGAGATATAAGGTAAAGAAGAATATGTCTGAACAAAGTCAGGAAGAGCAAAAGAAGGGCATCCCAGCTAAAGTTTTATGTTACTTTCCACCCATTTTACGCTTTAAAAGGTGGTTTCGATCGGTACAAACATCAAAGAATTTGACATGGCATGTAGACGGAAGGGAAGTTGATGGCCAATTGCGTCATCCCGCAGATTCACCGACATGGAAGACAATTGATGATAAATTTCTAGAGTTTGCAGCAGAAGCAAGAAACCTTCGACTCTCTCTTTCAGCCGATGGGATTAATCCATTTAGTTCACTCAGTAGTAGGTACAGTTGTTGGCCTGTAATGCTAAATACTTATAATTTACCACCTTGGTTGTGTATGAAGAGAAAGTTCACATTGTTGAAATTGTTGATATCAGGCCCCCAACAACCTGGAAATGACATAGATGTTTACTTAGCACCATTGATTGAGGATCTCCAGTTGCTGTGGAAGGATGGAGTTGTGACTTACGACGCCTATCGGCAAGAATCTTTTACATTGAGAACTGTATTGTTATGGACTGTTAACGATTTTCCTGCATATGGTAACTTGTCTGGTTGTTGTGTGAAAGGATATTTTGCTTGTCCAATATGCAACGAAAATACTTATTCAGATAGATTGAAACATTACAACAAGAACATTTATACTGGTCACAGAGGGTATTTGCCGCATAACCATTCTTTTTGATCACAAAGAAAGGCATTTAATGGTGACAAAGAGTTCGGAACTCATCCTGAACCATTAAGTGGGGAACAAATATTAATAAAGGTTGCGGGGATTCCGGTTTCTTGGGTAAAAAAGAAGATGTTCCAGAAAAAGATATCAAAGAAGAATACTTCAAAGAAGAAGAAGGAAGCAGAAGTGCAAAAGAAATTGACACCAAAGAAGAGGAAAAAAGAAGTACAAAAAGACAAAGTTACAAGTTGTTTGAAGAAGAAATCCATTTTTTTTGAGCTAAAGTATTGGAGATATCTTCCTATTAGACATAACTTGGATGTCATGCACATTGAGAAGAATGTCTGTGATAGTATCATTGGGACCCTATTAAATATTCCTGGAAAAATAAAAGATGGGATCAATAGTCGTAAAGATCTTGTAGAGATGGGCTTAAGGAAAGAATTAGCACCTCATAATAAGAAAAATGGGATTTATCTTCCAGCTGCATGTTATTCTTTATTGAGGCAAGAGAAAAGAATAGTGTGTCAAACTTTGCATGACCTTAAGGTCCCAGATGGTTACTCTTCGACTTTTAGATGTAATGTCTCAATGGGAGATCTAAAGTTATATGGTCTCAAATCCCATGATTGTCATGTTCTAATGCAACAACTACTTCCTGTTGCAATACGTGGTGTGTTGCCAAAGCATGTGAGATGTGCTATTATACGAGTATGTTTCTTCTTTAATGCCCTTTGTGCCAAAGTCGTGAATGTACAAAAATTGTAAGATATCTAAAATAAACTTGTGATCACATTGTGCTTATTGGAAAAATATTTTCCACCATCATTCTTTGACATAATGGTACATCTAATGTTGCACCTTGTCAGGGAGGTCGAACTTGGCAGTCCGATTTTCTTCCGATGGATGTACCCACCAGAGAGGTTGGTCTAGTCTGAACTTTGATTTTCATTATGTAGTAACATGATTGATGTTTGTGTAATCATTTTTATCTTTATCATTTGTTCATTATAGGTTTATGGGTGTGATAAAGGGTTATATGAGAAATAAGAATCGTCTTGAAAGGTGTATTGCACAATGCTATATCGCAGAGGAAGCTATTGAGTTTTGTTCAGAATATCTAGAAGAACAACCCGCCATTAGAGTTCCTTCTACGAAGAATGAGGAAAAACCTATAGGAAAAGGAAATATCTGTGAACTTGACCGCTTATCTTTGGACCAAGCACATCTTTATGTGTTGCACAACACAAATAATGTTCAACCTTATATCGAGTAAGGATGTCTATATTACTCTTTACTTAGTTTTATCTTTGGACCAAGCACATCTTCTTTTATGTTTCGCTTTGTAATTAACAAAATTCTACTTATTACTTGATAGGGAGCATGAGGCTTACTTGAAAAAGTTGCACCCTCGTAGAGTGAAAAGTGCAAAATGGTTAGAAGATGAGCACAATCGCAACTTTATTAGTTGGTTACGATCAAGGGTATTGATTAAGCTACTATATTTTATGTTCTACTTAGTGAAAATAAAATATTGAACTTAGGAAAAAAATGACAGGTTGAGGCTACGGAAGAAGACCCAACTAGCAATGTCTCTGATGAATTAAAATGGATAGCTCAAGGACCTCGACATCACGTGACTAAGTTCCCAGGTTATGCAATTAATGGGTGTCACTATCAAACGAAAGATCTTGACGATGTACGAGTCAAGCAAAACAGTGGAGTGACTCTAGTGGCAAAGACTTTTCAAGTTGCTAGCACAAAGGACAACAATCCCATCATCTCAGATATGACATTTTACGGTGTCATCAAAGAGATTTGGTTGCTTGACTATTTCTCCTTCCAGATTCCCGTCTTCACGTGTGATTGGGTTGACAGCAAGAATGGTGTTAAGGTGGATGAACTTGGTTTTACATTGGTCGAGCTTGGTAGAGTTGGCCACAAGTTTGACTCTTTTGTTTTGCCCTCTCAAGTAAAGCAAGTATTTTATGTTCCTGATCAATTGGATGAAAATTGGTCAATCGTTTTATCGGCTCCGCAAAGGACTTATTATGATGAAGACAATGACGACGAGGGAATCGATTGTTTTGATTCGGTTGAAACTTGCAATAAAGTACCGAATTTTGAGTCATTTGATGTTGTTGATGAATCACCCTCGACCTATTTACGTGAAGATTGCGAGGGAACTTGGATTGCACAGTCCAAATCTTCTTGTTGAAATATTGCTGCAAGTGAATTGGTTAAAGAAATGTTGCTGCAAGTCTGAAATGTTGCTGCAAATGAAAATTACTCTAGTGACTCTATTTTGAGAACTGTTTCAAGAACTGTTTCATGGAAATCCCTCATTTTTATTGTCTTAATATGTGTTTTTTTTGTCAAAACTGTAGTCTATTTTTATCTCAGAGTATATGGGAGAAACTGTAGTCTATTTTGATCTAGAATTATCTTAATATGATCCGAGTTTAGATTGAACTGAGATTCAAATTGAACCTGAGAATAGAATTGATTTGAATGTTTAAACTGAGTTGGCTTGAAAAACCTGAGAATGGGGTTTCATATATCAAAACTGTGGTTGGGTTTACTTTTATAATGTTAACTGGTATTCTTAATCTCAGATTTTGTTACTTATATCAAACCTGAGAATGGGTGTATCTCAGATTTTGTTAGAATTATCAGGTTTGGTCTTCTTCAGATTTTGTTAGTTGAATCTCAGTTTTCAAGCACATTTTATGTTTCATGCTATTTCAAGCACATTTTATTCTTAATATCAGATTTTGTTAGTTGAATCTCAGTTTTCAAGCACATTTTATGTTTCATGCTATTTCAAGCACATTTTATTCTTAATCTCAGATTTTGTTAGTTGAATCTCAGTTTTCAAGCACATTTTATGTTTCATGCTATTTCAAGCACATTTTAGCAAGATTAATATGAATATAATTATGCCATTTATTTGTTACAGGCTACAAAGCACAGTGAGGATTCCGGGGAACAAAATTGTAGCCGAAAAAAAGGTAGAGGGGCATCAAAATCCAAAAAAGTCAGCAAAATTAAAGATGATGAAGAGAGGATAAAGATCATTTATAACGATGTTGGGCAACCAATTGGTGAAGGAAAAATTAGTTTGGCAACTTACTGCGGCATCACAGTAAAGTCCTTAGTAAAAATAACTTATCCAAATTGGCATAAAGTGCCAGAATCAGTTAAAAAGAGCTTATGGACTGCTATTCAGGTAAAAATAATATGTGTTCCTGAGAATTTCAGTTTGAATGTTCCATTGTATGCCATGTTTCAAATTGATTTGAGAATTGATAAACTGTTGTGTACCCCACAACCTAAGAACACTGCAATCCTGAACACTGTTCCTGAACACACATTCTCTACTGCTACTTACTGTTACTCACACTCACACACAGGACACACATTTGAGACACACTGTTATCTCTAAACACACTGAGACACTCTACTGATTTTTCTAAGGATTTACACAATTTGAGACACCCAAACCTATCTACTGTTCACTGAATTCTCTACATAACACACACACGCATGTACAAACTGGAAACCTATCTACATACCATATATGCATTGCATGCACATAGAGAGCTCAGGTCTGGACATGAAGTTCAGATGAGTGAACTAATTTCAGACATGAATTCACTTGTTCACTACACCATTGAATGCTTGAATTCAAGTCTGAACGTATTCAGACTGGAATGCTTTACATGTTATGCACTATGTTATGCACTCATGTATAGATGCTGAATATTTATTTTCTGTATAGGCCAAATTTGACTTGGATCCAAATAGTCAAGTCTTTGTGTTAGCATCCATGGCTCGAAGTTGGAGGGCATTCAAAGGTCAACTCACCAAGCATTGGATTTATCCGAATGAGGGCAATCGTGAGCTTCTCAAGAACCCTCCACCAAAGTACTCGGGGATCTTGAAACAATCTGTGTGGGAGGAATTCGTCAAAAGCAGATTGTCTGCAAGTTTTAAGGTTAACTTGTCAAAATTATTTTTTTATGCATAACAAGGATGACTAGGTCCCTATTATATATATCTTATTTCTTCTCTACCTTCATGTGTTGTAATTATAAGAAAATGAGCAAGGAGCAAAGTGCACGGAGAGCTAAAGGCAAGTTTCCTCATCGTTTACGCAGGAAGGGATATGCCGGTCTTAAAGAGGAGCTGGTAATGTATAGTTGTATATCAGTTAACATGATTTACATGTGGACATATATATTATTATAATGTGGTTTTTTCTTTCAAAACAGCGACGACAGTTGGGGGAAAAATATATAGATGACAAAAGTTTTTTTGGACAAAAGCACGAGTTACTAAGGCCGGTACATTTACTGACGATGGGACCAAGGACGTAGCTATGAAAGTGGTGAGTATATATCGTCCAGTCTATTAAGAGGAATCTTGCTTATCAACATGCTTATATTTCTAAAACCTTGTACTTTTTATAGGAGGAATACATCAAACAAAAGGAAGATGGGAGTTTGGTGACCGAAGGAGCTTCGGATATTCTAACCTTGGCGTTGGGCACTCCGAGCATTCGGGACGTATTCGGGGTTTGGGATTAGGACCGACACCAACGACCTATTTCAAGCTTCCAAAACGGGGAATGAAAAAACAAAATGAACTACTCAAGTCCCAATTGGAAGAGGAGCGTAAACGGAGACAAGAATTGGAGATCATGCTAAAAGAATTTCAAGCCCAAGGAGCTTCACAAACATCTGAGAAGGTTGCTTCCAATACCAAAGGAAGTGGTAATAGGAAATATATAATGTCTCGTAAGAATGAACGCGAGTCTCCTGGAAACAAGAGTCTATCATATGCTTCTAAGGTAATGATTATTACAGTTAGTTCCATTTCGTCTAATAAGCTTTTTTTCTTCTTTTTTTGTCTAATATGTTTATTCTAATATGCTTTTTAAATCTTCTATCTTCTTTGAAAAGCTGAAACAGAATACAAAGTTAAGCGAGCAAAAATTCATAACATATCCTACATCAGACATTGGCATGGTAAGTACATATATTCAATACATAATCTTTATTCAACAACTTAATTATAACATGTAGTAATTATATCGAGAAATAACCGTTTCTTATTTTGTTTAGGGAACCAAATGTAAGCTAGCAGTGGGCACAAAAGAAAATATTGTTGCCGAGGGAATTGTCTTTGAAGGGTGTGGACCAAATGTGAAAATTCATAATGTTGAATTAGGAGAACATAATGTTAGGGTTTCAATTATGAAAGCCCTTCAACCTACTGTGAGCCTTCCCGTGCTACTTCATGGAGAAATGGAAGTTGTTAAAGATGCAATTGGGTCTTTAGTATCTTGGCCCAAAGAGTTTATTGTTGGTGGTCTTCAGGTAATATTATTTAATGCTAGTGTCAATATCTTTTATGAAATTGTTGAAAAAAATTCAATGTGCAACAGGTAAGTACTAAACCAATTGAATCTGACCTATGTTCAACCTTTGAAGGTTGCTGGCTGTGGTAGGGAGATAATTGACACTTTCGGAGAGATGGTAGAAACCATTAAGGATACCGACCCTCATCTTAAAATACCATTGGAAGGAATGTTCGGAACCTTTACTCCATCTTATTATCTTTCTAAAATCGTTCTGCAGGAGTTATGTAGGATGGCATGGCTAGATGTGAATCCTGTTGTTGCCTATATGAGGTAAGAAATATGAAATTTATATTCTGAAATTTTTATTTTGAGATTGACACCATATTTAACTATTCTTTTGGCTTTAGGTTTTTGCTTGATAAATTTCCAAACTCTCGGAAGCTTTTGATAATGTTCAACCCTTCTGCTATGAGTAATGCATCCGGGCCTGCAATAAGCAATCTGGTTAGAGAAAGGCTCCAAGAGGCTAAGAAAACCCAAATTTGCTTCATTCCATTCATTTACAAGGAGTAAGAAGTTTTAATCAAGTAGCAAGATTTTTCTTTCCTATTCAATAACCAAATTGCTTTCTTCCATTCATGTTCCCTTTAATGTAGGAAGCATTGGATTCTAATTGTTGTTGAGCTCTCTACCTTTAATGTTTACTGGTTGGACTCGCTGTGTTTTAAACCGAGAGGAGATATTAAGTTGTTTTTCAATACGTGAGTGAAATTATTATTATTATTGTTAATATTTTAATAAATGTGTATATTCTGATGTTAGTATATATAATTATTTTCTACTAGTGGCCTCAACACAGCATATATTGGTGGTAAAAGATCAAATAGAAGTCCTACTTGGAAATTACCCAAGGTAATCAAACTAATATATGACTTATTATAATCATGGACATTATATTCTCTTACAAATAATATCTTCATGTAGGTCCCGAAACAACCTGGAGGTTATGAATGCAGATATTTTGTTATGAAATATATGCGGGATCTCATGGAAGACCCCTCTCCTACTATTGAGTCAAAGGTAAGTTGTTCATTAATTTAATTCTTAATTACTTTTCTGAAATTATACACACTAATGTAACTATTTTTTGACTTTTTAGCTAAAAAAATTGGCTGGAAAATCAACATACACGCAGGAAGAACTAGATGATGTCCGATGCGAATTCATCGAATTCGTTGCCAATCATATGGATACATGAGGGCAAGGTACTCATTTCACTTATTTCCATTACTGATACGAGACACCCTACTGTCACATGGACACAATACACTCAAGACACTCACTAAACTATGACTGATAGTCCTACCCTCTGTTCTGTTTGTTGAACATCAATTTTTGGTTATGGATTTGTTAGGGTTTGCGGATTTGTTGTGGATTTTGAAACATCAATCACAGCTTTGATTTTTAATCAAATAGCATAAACTTTTCCCATATTTCTTCTACTTTGCTGCTATGGATAAGAATAATACTTCAATTCATATTTAAGTTAATAACAAAAGATAAAATGTTTCATGTGCTGTTTATGCATTTTTTTGTATGATCAAGTGGTTTAGGCATCTTTTGGGAATTTCTTATATAAAGGAACTGGAAATGTTTCATGTGCTGTTTATGCATCTCTTGTATGATCAAGTGGTTTAGGCATCTTTTAGGAATTTATTATATAAAATATTTTTGTATTATCATCCACCTATTGACAAACGACGCTAAGTTTGGTTCGTATTATCTACTATTTGCATCTTTCTCAATTGCATGGATTCTCATTTTGATTCTTGTAACGTAAACCATCATTTTTTAAAATTACAAACAACCTCAACATAGATTCTCAGTTCCATCATTTTTTTAAAACAATAAACAAACTCAACATAGATTCTCAGTTCTGGAACACCCCTCTAACACGACACACATGGTGAAACACATGCCTATATATACCTGTCATTGACACTTATACCAACTTGACACATAAAGCAGCTTATGGATGAATCATTTATACATGGCCTCCTAATCTCTTACACATGTAATTCCCAAGGCTGTGCCCCAGTTCTTTGTCTGCCTCATGTGTAGAGATCTCTGATACCCTACCTGTCCAATTCGACCATTGATACTCTAAGGGTACACTAAGTTTCCTAGATTGCCTGTACCTGTCCATATGTGTATGTTGTTGACCTAAATTTGTTTCCAGGTCTTGCATACCTGTCATACTCAACATAAAACAAATACTCATTAACTGGCACTGGCTCACTGCTTGCGTACGCCTATGGCCAAGAGCCTACAGCAGGTCAAGCTGGAGGGGGGAATGAGTCCCCTACTGCTGCTAATGTAGCCTACTGTTTTGGCCTGGCCTGCTACCACTTGCCCTACCTACAGGCAATAGCCTCAAGCCTTAGCCCAACATCTGCAGCATCAGTGGCCTTAGCCAACATCTGCTGCCACTTGCCTACAGCAGGTCAAGCTAGAAAGGAGGGAATGAGTCCCCTGCTGCTGCTAATGTAGACTACTGCTTTGGCTTGGCCTGTCACATCCCGCTCCCGTAGGAGCGATCGTCCTCGCTAAGGCGTGATATCGCACGAGCCTAGATTGCGCTCGTGCAAGGCGGGTTCCATAACGACCGATTTCAGCGGTTGCGATGGGGTCGTCGCACAGAAGTCCCAAGCAGAGACATTGAATAACAGCAGCGGAATTTAAAACGAAACACAAGTCATTCAAAGAAGCTCTTTATTGATATTGAAACAATGGTTACATTGGGGACGAAAGGCCAATATTACAATCACTCAAGCTCACTCTTCTCACATTTTACAAGTTCACTCAGCTCTCTCTCATCTCTCAATTACAAGTCTTGATCCAGCGGAAGCTTCGGAAGGCGACGTCCATACATTATGTCCCGTATAAGTCTTTAATCCATACGGCCGCACGCTTTAAATCGCCAAGGAACTCCATGCCTCGACGCATCCAAGCGAGCCCCGCGCCACGAGCTTCTACCTGTGCCTGCACATGATCACTGTGTGGGTGTAAGTGCTCAACTGTACTGGTGGAATGAGCTCCTCGCCCACCCATACAAAACCTACACGTTCATTTACTTTGTGCAGCTTAAATTCCTTTCTATTATCTTTCTAGTCTTTTCTTAGGATCAGTTTTATGACCGATGCCTTGCCTATTTTGTGTCTTTAGACCATCTCGTGCTTGCAACATCAACGTTAACCTATCAAGTCGTGTTTGCCTTACAGCCTAAATTAGAGACCCAACTACGCGGTAGTACCTAATTTTCTTACGACCGTGCTACAAATCCTTTGTGCCGTGCCTCGCAACTATGTGCGACTAAACCATATCGCCGCCACGCGGCCCGTGCTACTTTGATCACCAACTGACCAAATCAAGACTTGTGAACTCAGTGTCACTTGACCAACTTGCCTTGCGGCGATTCCTGACTTAAACCCGAACAACTCGAATCCAACTCTTGGAACTCACATGTCAACACTTGAGACTCGACGCCACATCTCGTGCCGAAGCACGACGCCTATGTTGAAGCCAAATCTTAGGCCCAAACTTTGTGTTTTAACTGTACACACCTTTAACTCGACTCATTCCAAAGGCATACACGCGGATAGCCTCTATTTTGCCGACATCTATATGAACTTGGCCACTAGCATCACAAGCTATCCTGAGACGTATAGCTTTTTGTTAAATCGGGGACCTTCCAACGCGAATAGCTAGCATCCGTTGTAAGCCCCCGCTTTAACCCTGTGCTCAAATCTCATGCACCACTATATCCTGTTTCCTCCTAGGCCGAGTCGGTCCCATGGCCCAGGGTTTTCGCTCGAGGAAACATCGCCCTTGTCGACAAGTTGTCCATGACCATGCAAGACTCGACTCAAACTGACGTCTCACATAGTCATCATTCTTTCAGGGTTACTCTTTCTTTCAAAACCATGTTCAAGACTTCTATCATTGAGATCCCTCGACGACCCACGGTCGCGAGCCTTCTCCCTTGATACTCATTGAGATCCCTCGACGACCCACGGTCGCGAGCCTTCTCCCTTGATGCAATATCCTTTTTACTCAACTTAGAAATGCCCATTTGATAGCCTTTTGTCTAAACTCGACTTGAAAACAACTGTAGCTCGTGCCTTAAACACCAAGTCCGTGCATTGTGCCTTAAGCCAACCGTGTTCTACGCAACACTCCTGTCCAAGTCGACGGACCTTGAGATCGTGGGACTATTTAACTTGACAACCACAGAATGAGCGGGACAGCACTTGGAATGACTTAGGTTGACCGGCATAACTTTGCCTAACTTACTCAAGCCTACAACTTAACCCAAGGAAACGAGCAAAGGCTATGCCAAGCCTTGTGCAGTGGAACCGTGCACGCTTTATCAAGCGTTTACGCGGGCGACGCCTATGACTTAGGCTAACTCTTAGCTTTTGCACCGAAGACCAACTTTCCTTCTCCAAAGCCACGGGACGAAGGACCGAGTGTCATTTTCAAAGCACGCCGTGCACCAACTCTAAGACGGCCGTTGGACCTTTCCATATTCTAACTCAATTCGACCCGTCGGGATTATTCCCTTTAGCTATGTGGATTCATCTCTTTTATTATCAAGCCTACTTGTGCAAGTTGAAAACATGCGATTTATTATGTGAAGGCTAAGATGAGGCAAGTTCACCGAAACTACCCCACCTGTACGATGTCTTCGAGTCGCCGTTGTAAGGCCAAGCCGAACGCCGTCGACGTTTCGATTCCTCCGATTGACTGAGCGGGACGGGGCACTACATCATACACCACTCAGAAAAAGTTTTATCCTCGAAACTAACTGAGTATACTTATCGACTTATCACTCGACACAACATCCTATGTTTCTCGCACACGCTACGCCTATGTGTTTCCTTAATCTGAGCCACGATCGCACTACCCTCAATTTTTTCTTCAAAACTTACGATCTCAAAATCCTCGACACTTTCTCGTTCCTCAAGTCTTACTTGATTCAACGTATCACTTAGTTGGATCGTGCACATATTCTAGGCGTCCCCAAAATACATGCATTAGCCAAGCCTCGTGATAGAGAATCCCCCATCACCACTCGAGTCGGATCGTACACATATTCGGGCGTCCCTGATATACGTGCATGTCAACCGAGCTCGCGAGTGGTTCCTCCACAATCCTACCACTTCGCGCTCGGACGTCTGCCTAACCGCTAGGCTATATCTTCCCGTCAGTACTGGAATCATAGTTCCCAAACAACGATATCAACACTGACCCAATCCTAAGGTCAAACCAATCGACGGTACGGGGTTTTCTACCCAAGCTCGCATCACTCTGATTTCTAAACTTAGAGCATAGATTGCCTACACACATCCCAACATTTGTCGTACGGGGTCCGAGTCATTCAGCAAAGCCATCCTATGACAACTTACGTTTCAACCAATTCTCAACAAGAACGTATCGCTCGTTCATCAAGCCATTTTGCATAGTCTATTTCTTCGAACTAATACGTCTATCAATCCTTCTCGAATCAAGCACGCTATGACACAAATTGTCGCTAACCAAAATTTCACATTCCACATTCCCTAAGTCATCTATTCCAATTCACGCAATCGATCATAAGGTCGTCTGACTTAACAATACGTTGCACCCCGATCTCACGCGAGTCAGATTATCCACGATGGGCATGAATCACCATGCACGCTCCCGCAGGATAATTATCCTCATCGAGACGTAACTCTTGTTTTGCGTCTAGACTAATTCATTCTCGATGCGCAGATTAGACCTATTCAATCCTCAAGTTTTATTTCATCGTCAATCGCAAGTCCTAACATCTTCAAATTTTTCTTTCGCATCAAACGACAAGTCAAGACAATCAAAGTTGTCGCATCCCAATTTTCTGAGTTCGACTATTCCCGTGACATGAATCACCATGTCAGCGCTCACGCGGAATGATCGCCTCAAATCTGACGCAACGCATGTGCGAGGCTGGAGCTGCGCTCGCGCAAGACAAGATCGTCGATGTTGTGGTTATCCGCGTAACTATCAAGACACGATCACTTTCATCCAACATTCATCTTAATCAAAATCTAAAGCATTGCATCCAATCGAACAATAACACTTGCATGATCGTCTTTCGCCGAGTTAGAGTACCCCCGAGTTATCATATATCGATCTTTAATACGCCTCAATACCATCGACGATATACGTAACCTGACGATCTTCCTTTGCAACCAATTTCGAGTCGTACGAACGATGCTATCATCCGAGTGGATAATCTCATCGACATTCAATTTCAAGTTCGATCATTATCCCTTGAATCATTCACACATCAATGTCCTCAAACCTGAGTTCACGTATTGTTCATCCGTTTATCTTAAGTCATCGGCCAACGTATTTCCTCAATTTGCATCAATCCTTTGCTAACTCAATCGTCGAGCAACATTCAATCCAATCCTTAGAGTCATTCGCATAATTTCAAAATCAAAACTTTCATGCATGCTATCCACCTGTCGTGCTAACTTTTTGTATACGATCCGTATCAATTTCCTCGATTAAGTTATCCATTCGCTATACCTTAACTTTTCTTCGATTCAATTTAACCTACTCAATCGTTTTCACATTTCACCTTCGCACAATCCTCAATCCTGTACACGTTCCGTGTGCGTCAATTTCTAGGTTGTTCGAATCCACTTATCAAACTTCATGACAACAACTCACTCAATTATAAGGCTTTGCATATGTGCGATGCTTGCTGATAGACTCATCGACACCCCGCATCCTCAATTGATCGATCGACATTCCTGAGCCTATCGCATACACCACTCAGGAATGAAGTCATTCAAAAAATCCTCAAAACTATCATTCAAATCAAAATCGACTTCTTCAAATTTTTTGTTCGAACCATTCCTTGAATTTCAAGCACGCTCGTCTATATCGCACCGACGATATCGTCGCTCGATAGCACCCCTATCGACAGTCATCCCACTTACTCAACCAAGTTCAACTCATTTTTGTTCGACGCTATTCAATTCCGGCACTCGACTTTTCTAAGGTCGACGCAATCCTTGGTGTATATGCCCAGCCCGACTTAGCCAACTGCGCTTACATAAACCATCTTTTTGTTTTGTCAAAAACTGTTCTCCTATATTTTACAAAATAGTTAGACTTATTGTATGGACATCCCGTGGGACATTTGAGAGAGAGCGCGCCAACGATATCAACTGGCGGAAGCAACAGGGTTTGCGGAAACAACGACTTAAAGAATTCAATCGATAGTCCAAGGACGTAAAGCCGTGCTCTGATACCATTATGTCATGCCCCGTTCCCGTAGGAGCGATCGTCCTCGCTAAGGCGTGATACCGCACGAGCCTAGATTGCGCTCGTGCAAGGCGGGTTCCATAATGGCCGATTTCAGCGACTGCGACGGGGTCGTCGCACAGAAGTCCCAAGCAGAGACATTGAATAACAGCAACAGAATTTAAAACGAAACACAAGTCATTCAAAGAAGCTCTTTATTGATATTGAAACAACGGTTACATTGGGGACACAAGGCCAATATTACAATCACTCAAGCTCACTCTTCTCACATTTTACAAGTTCACTCAGCTCTCTCTTATCTCTCAATTACAAGTCTTGATCCAGCGGAAGCTTCGGAAGGCGATGTCCATACATTATGTCCTGTATAAGTCTTTAATCCATGCGGCCGCACGCTTTAAATCGCCAAGGAACTCCATGCCTTGACGCATCCAAGTGAGCCCCGCGCCACGAGCTTCTACCTGTGCTGCACATGATCACTGTGTGGGTGTTAGTACTCAACTGTACTGGTGGAATGAGCTCCTCGCCCACCCATACAAAACCTACACGTTTATTTATTTTGTGCAGCTTAAATCCCTTTCTATTATCTTTCTAGTCTTTCCTTAGGATCAGTTTTATGACCGATGCCTTGCCTATTTTGTGTCTTTAGACCATCTCGTGCTTGCAACATCAACGTTAACCTATCAAGTCGTGTTTGCCTTACGGCCCAAATCAGAGACCCAACTACGCGGTAGTACCCAATTTCCTTACGACCGTGCTACAAATCCTTTGTGCCGTGCCTCGCAACTATGTGCGACTCAACCATATCGCCGCCACGCGGCCCGTGCTACTTTGATCACCAACTGACGAAATCAAGACTTGTGAACTCAGTGTCACTTGACCAACTTGCCTTGCGGCGATTCCTGACTTAAACCCAAACAACTCGAATCCAACTCTTGGAACTCACATGTCAACACTTGAGACTCGATGCCACATCTCGTGCCGAAGCACGACGCCTATGTTGAAGCCAAATCTTAGGCTCAAACTTTGTGTTTTAACTGTACACACCTTCAACTCGACTCATTCCAAAGGCATATACGTGGATAGCCGCTATTTTGTCGACATCTATATAAACCTGGCCACTAGCATCACAAGCTATCCTGAGACGTATAGCTTTTGGTTAAATCGAGGACCTTCCAACGCGAATAGCTAGCATCCGTTGTAAGCCCCCGCTTTAACCCTGTGCTCAAATCTCATGCACCACTATACCCTGTTTCCTTCTAGGCCGAGTCGGTCCAATGGCCCAGGGTTACCGCTCGAGGAAACATCGCCCTTGTGGACATGTTATCCATGACCATGCAAGACTCGACTCAAACTGACTTCTCACACAGTCATTATTCTTTCAGGGTTACTCTTTCTTTCAAAACCATGTTCAAGACTTCTATCATTGAGATCCCTCGACGGCCCACGGTCGCGAGCCTTTTCCCTTGATACTCATTGAGATCCCTCAACGACCCACGGTCGCGAGCCTTCTCCCTTGATGCAATATCCTTTTTACTCAACTTAGAAATGCCCATTTGATAGCCCTTTGTCTAAACTCGACTTGAAAACAACTGTAGCTCGTGCCTTAAATACCAAGTTCGTACATTGTGCCTTAAGCCAACCGTGTTCTACGCAACACTCCTGCCCAAGTCGACGGGCCTTGAGATCGTGGGACTGTTTAACTTGACAACCGCAGAATGAGCGGGACAACACTTGGAATGACTTAGGTTGACCGGCATAACTTTGTCTAACTTACTCAAGCCTACAACTTAACCCGAGGGAACGAGCAAAGGCTATGCCAAGCCTTGTGCAGTGGAACCGTGCACGCTTTATCAAGCGTTTCTGCGGGCGACGTCTATGACTTAGGCTAACTCTTAGCTTTTGCACCGAAGACCAACTTTCCTTCTCCCAAGCCATGGGACGAAGGACCGAGTGTCATTTTCAAATCACACCGTGCACCAACTCTAAGACGGCCGTTGGACCTTTCCATATTCTAACTCAATTCGACCCATCGGGATTATTCCCTTTAGATATATGGATTCGTCTCTTTTATTATCAAGCCTACTTGTGCAAGTTGAAAACATGCGATTTATTATGTGAAGGCTAAGATGAGGCAAGTTCACCGAAACTACCCCACCTGTGCGATGTCTTCGAGTCGCCGTTGTAAGGCCAAGCCGAACGCCGTCGACGTTTCGATTCCTCCGATTGACTGAGCGGGATGGGGCACTACATGGCCTGCTGCCACTTGCCCTATCTACAGGCAATAGCCTCAGGCCTTAGCCAACATCTTTCTGATAGTTACATTATATATACACAAGATGAATCTGACAGAAACTCCACACAACTGTTTTCCACAACATATGTTGAATTGTGATCTTATAAATGTGTGTTTTTAATCAGGACTTATATCATTATATCACATTTATTAAACCTTATTTTATCTTTTGTAGGGTACATGTGCTGTGGACACAGGTCTTCATGTGACTAAGTTGTATGTTATAGTGTGGGATATGTGGATAGTTTTGATGTAAAGTGTACTAGCTATATTGGATACTGATCTATAGATTTTTGTGAAGATGTATATATATATGGCCTGAGAAATGTGGAATGATAGCTAAAGTGTACTCTATTTTGAGACAATGGAATGTACCCTATTTTGAGACAATGAAATGGAGATTAATGTTACATTTCAATGTTTTGTTGTGAATATGGTTCAAATTAAGTGGTTATTTTCGAATTGAATTGAGCAGGGTTTGGAATGTATAACATGCAGTATAGAGCGTTATAAATGTTATACAAATGACCAATCGTAATGCTTTCAAAATGTCCTGACTTCCAACCATATTAAATATTCATAACGTTTTTACATAACTATCCATAACGCTTTGATAATAGAACGTAGTAGAAATTCAATCTATTAATAACGTTTTCGGACGATTTATCTATAACGCTTTGAAAAACATTTATAACACCCGATTTCATAACGCTTGGATTAAGAAAAAAAAAAAAGCGTCATGGTTCGTGATTAATGACGGTTTTTAGCCGTCATTAAAGGGTATTTCAGTTGTAGTGTAAAAGGATTTCTATAAAGTTTCGAATAAATCTATTTTTCCCAAACTCCGGTCTTTGCAAAACAATTGGATTTGTTGGATTATGTATCACCTTCGGGCGACGACCGTATCGGTCTATGGGCCCTAGCGAAATGCAAATAAAACTGACATTTTCGGACGTTGAGGCATAAGCTAAAATACAACATGATGTTTTATGACCAAGTCCGCGACGCCTATTTTTATAAATAATAATTGAATAATTATTTAGAACTTGGTACTGGGTATTTCATATTTCGAGTGCAGGGCCTCGGCCTGCTGAATGGACCGCTTCCCGGCGTTCAGAGCTCAACAGCAATATTTAAATTAATTTATGTAAATAAGTTGTAAGGGCATAAGCCCAGTTTTCTATTTCTTTTCTGCGACCCTGTATTGTGTAGAGTAGACTTTTATTTTTATTTTTTTGGGTGTTGATTTGGTCGTTAAACGTATAGAATGTTAAAAATGAATATCTATTTTATATAGAAAATTAATAAGTTTTTCACACATTAAGTAATTTTGTAATTTAAACAAATTTATTATTTCTCATTAAAAAGAAAGTCTAGTTTTATATATATTACGAAAATACCAAGTTTTGACAATTAACCTGGAAAATGCTATTTTTCCAATAAATATTAAATTGACTTTTACTTCGTAAATTAATTAATAGTAGATCGCAACGATAAACGTGTTCCGATAGAATAATTTTTACAAACTTAAAACTTGATTAGGATCTTCTTTTAGAGATTGTAACTAGCACACCTAGATATGGTTCAATAATGATTCTAAGACAGGATTCTCAACTGTAGGATTTCGAGGACGAGTTTGACTTCCCCGGTACCGACTTCCAATCCAGTCATAAACTAAGGCAAGTACGGTTATGTTTATTTGGCAATTTAATTAGTAATTATTAATTTGCATGCTTAAACCATATTGCTACACGGAACTCTCTCCTAGAGTATTGACTTTTATTGATTGTGGGATATTGGGAGAGTAGTGTAGTATTTTATGACCAATACCTTCATATTACATAATTGTGCGAGCTTACCCCTCTTACACACGGGGATAAGCCGTATCGTATCGCTAGGATACTATTGTACAACCCAAGCCGGTCATATATATTACCTATTCAAATCACATTGTTTTTAATTGTTGGAAAATTACACAAAAAATATTGTTCAAGTATTTCAAACTGTTAAGATTGCAATTATTCCATTATCATTTGAATTGTTAGATTTTCATAATTGTACTTTGCTCCTTTCCTGACTGGATCCCCCATCCCCAATAGGTAACATTGATGAGGCTGAGCTATTGTATAATAGCTATTATGATCCAGTGCTTTACCCTGCGGTGCTTCCAGAGTCTCACTTGGAGGATGTTGATCCCGAAGCTGATGAGTCGGCTATCTAGACAGTTGTTGTTTAGTTCTAGTTTCCTTTGGGTTGGAGTTGAACTCTTATTTCAGTATCTTATTATCAGTTGTATCTTTCTGTGTTGGACAAATTAAAGTTTTTTTTAAATATTCAAAATATTAAATTTGTGACAAATTTTTAGTTGTTGTTGAGATTACCTGCAAGTGGAAACAGCTTACTGCCGCCGTCTCACAATGGTGCAGGCTGGACATGATCCGATTCGACCCAACAATTTGGGATCGGGTTGTGAAAACGCCCGTCATCAATATATGTAACACTATAAGCAGATAACACTCCCTGCCCGTGTGGCAGATTTACAGTATCTGTGGGAACCAGCCAGCATGTCGGGGCACTAGTTATCCCAAAGATGGCTGTCATGTAAGAACTCGAGAATCTATTCTCTCCATGCAATCGTTATTTTATTTAACTTAGTAGTCCCTATGTTGATTGAAATCTCATGCCGTGGATCATGGTCATTCAGAATGAGTACTTCCGTACAGAGTACGATATGCACGACTCTACAATGATGCCCGTGCGGTTAGATTGTAGGTCTTACATAGCGTAATGGAACAATCTAACCTAGCCACGGAATAATTATGCCTTGACTGTAAGGTACACATGCTGTTTTTATAGAAACAAGTTGAAGTCTGCACGTGTCCCTATGCCAATGTTCGAGATCGGCTAGTCGATTGTAATGGTTCATGGTTAATATGAACGTGTCTCATTCAATTTCAATAAGACGACTAGCCCGTCTCTTAGTTCCAACTAGAAACGCATGATCAATCATTAGTCGAGGTAACAATCAATGTCAATTCGTGATAAGGCATGAAAGTCAACTAGCATTTAGTATGGTCGAGTCTATAACTCTCAGGTTTAAGTTTCAGTCATTCTGGGTCACCATAAATCAATCAAGGCACAGGGTACATTTCACACAACAATAGGTATTAAAAATATTAACTTATCACAATTATAACGAGTTCAGGCCAAAAGGCGTAAGGATATAATAAGGGGTGCCATGCGCCCAAGGAGTACGCCCAAGGAAGTACGCGTAAAATGTAGTTACGCATAAAATGGAGTTACGCGTAAAAATAAAGGAAATCATGTTACGCGTGAAATTGTACGCATAAAGGAAGCACCGTTACGCGTAAATGAATACGCGTAAATGAAGAACATTACGCGTGAAAATAATATTACGCGTTAAAATAACGTTACGCGTAAAAATAACGTTACGCGTAAAGGAACATGCGTAAAGAAAGTAATGTTATGTGTGAACTTGTATGCGTAAAGAAATAGTATTACGCGTAAACTTGTACGCGTAAAAGAATAACATTGCACGAAAACTAGTACGCGTAAGAGAATAACATTACGCGTGAAGTTGGTTCGCGTAAAGAAGTAGGACATTATGTTACGCGTAAATTAGTACGCGTAAAGAAATAACATTACACGTGAAGAAATACGTGTAAAGGAAATACGCCAAGCCAGAGTAGACTTGCGTAATCCAGATTCATGCTGACACGAATGATCGTGGGCGTAGAGCTTGATATTACGCGGACACGTAAAACGTGGGCGTAGAGAACCTCTCGAACTCCAATTCCTTGAAACCTTCAATCGAAGCCAAAAATGGGACTTCCATGGATCAAAATGGGGTATAACAGAAATCTCAACAACCTGGACTGCTCAAAATTTGGAAATAAGGAAGTTTGAGAGATCAAAACCATTAAAATCCAAAAATAGCAATTTCTAGATCTACAAAAATAAAACTTTCAAAATGGAAAATGTCAAGTTCTAAACTATCGTAGAATCATGAGAGGAAGCTAAATGAACCATAAAAATGGGTTCTCATGTGGAAGCAAGATGCACTTGCCTATGATCTTGGTAGGTGGAGAGAGTTATGAGGAAGAAGAAGAGTAAATGAGAATGAATGAAGAGAGAGAAAGGGTTAGGCTTTAAATGGAGATGATGGTAGGTAGGGGGTAGGTTGGGTTCATGATGAACCATCCTAAACTAAAACAAACCAACCCAAGCCGATCCTAAGGCAAAGCAAAAGCATAAAATAAAATACAGAGAAATAATTAGCGTGAAATTAAAGGAACTAAATACAGAATAAATGCATGATAAATATTAAATAAATATATTCAAGCAGTACACGTATTAAAATACGCATTCTGGGAACGGAAAGTGACATCTCTACCCTCCTTAGAAAAATTTTGTCCTCAGAATTTCAAATCCAAGCAGGATAGAAATATCAGAACTAAACTAATCTAAGTACAAGCAATTTTAGTGAGCAAGCAGTCATCTTACAATGTCAATAGCAAGTAATATATCTATAATCATCAATCTACGACATCAAGCAATTTCTACTCATAGGGTGATAAGTATGAGGAGTCAAGACAATCAAGGTACACAAAAAGAAATATATCTTGTGAGTCAAATAGGTGCGGATACCATGATCGGACATCATCCTCATGTTCCCACGTTGACTCTCCTAAGTAGTGATGACCCCAAGCAATACGGACAAGGCTAATTGTTCGGTTCTTGAGTATCTTCTCCCTTCGGTCCAAAATGGACACAGGCTGCTCTTCGTAAGATAGGTTGGTACCAACCACCAGCTCAGAATGATCGAGGATATGGCTTGGGACCGATACATACCTACACAACTAGAATACATGAAATATATCATGCACCTCTCGTGACGAAGGTGGAAGGGATAAACGATAAGCAACATCGCCTACCCAATAGACACTACAAGAAAAATGTTTTTTCCCAACGTTTTATTAACGTCGGCAAAACTGTGTAAAATGTTGGCATAGGTGTTAACGACGTTTGTTCAACGGTTTCTACAAATGTCGTCGTTGTTCTAGTTAGCAATTTACAACGTTTGCGTTAAACGTTGGCATAGGATTTAGACGACGTTTGCAGCAACGTTTATAAACGTTGTTAATTGTCGTATAATGGTTATCATATTTCCAACGTTTTCATACAAAAATGTGGCAAAACATACCTTATTTTCAACATTTTATGAAACGTTGGATTTTTTCCAACCTTCCAAAAATACGTAGGATTTTCATTCCCTAACCATTTCCAACAAATGTTAGGTTTTGTATTACCAACCTTTTTAAAAAATCGTTGGGTTTTGTTTCCTTAACTTTTTCCAAATACGTTGGAAATGGTAATTTCACTACAAGAAAATACATTTTCAGCGACAAGCAATATGTAGCGAAAAGTTAGATTGGTGTCGCCAAAGCGTTTTCGTGACATATTTGGCTGTCGCTCACATATTTGGCTGTCACATAAATGTAAAAAATTTATTTCAAAAATAACATACAAACATTGAAATTTATATTCGAAGAACTTGAGAACAAAAAGCAACAAATTACCAAGAACACAACATGATATCCAATACAATGTCTTCAAACATCTCTTTAAAAAAAATCCAATAATGTAATATTTTACAACTTCAAATAGTCAATTCAAAAAGAAACGTAATATATTCCACAAACGTACTGTATTCCAGCTAGACAACTAACGTATAAACTAAAACACATGAATCGAATGTCTTTCCAAAAAATTAGTTCCCGACAATATCTCAAAATTAGCATTAGAATCTGAAGGGGAAGCCTGCAGTAGCGATGCTATTATATTTCTGTTGGGATCCATCCATTTTTCTTTCTTACTTTCTTCTCCAAAAGGTACACGAGGTTGAGATCCCTGGCCAATTGAGTCCAACATTGACCCACCTGCAGTTTTATCACCATCTGGACTTACTAAACGATAACAATGGCAAAGAATTAACAAAAGAACTAAATACTACCATGTTAAATAGGAACCATATATTGCAAGTTTGCTATGAAACAACATAGAATATTATTAATTGAGACATGATTGATTACCAAAGTATAATTGTTTACCTGTGGATCCTTCCTCTTGATGATCTGAAACTTGAATACTAGCTGGAGGTGCCTCTTCATTAGAGGCAGCTAAATGTGCCACAAATATCACATCTTTAGAACCTATCGACCTCAAACCAGAACCTTAATTGGCATCACTAGGAATTCCACAGAGGGGCAAAAATTATGGATACAAAATGTCATCATTAAGCATGATGCTGGACACAAACTGTCACTTTCCAAATAACTAATATCCATAAAGAATTATAAACATAATCTGAGAATGCACAAGGTAAAAACAATATTCAGTTATAAAGTGCGAGCCTTGTATAAGAAAAGATGGATATTACCAACATACCTGATCCAAAACATTGCCATGTTTATCTAGGATAAGGGGTCTATAATCACCAAGAAAAAACTGTCATACAAGAAACACTATAAAAGTAAGCAAATTGTTAATCAGGTGCATCTATTAATACATCAAATTTTCTGAGACTCCTCTTGTCATGTCGCAATTATAACAGTAATTGAGTCCAACCCCTATACTACCCTTGTGTGTACCTCTAGATGGAATTGCCTCCAAATTTTCCACTCCAAAGACAAAAATTAAAGTAAAAGTGTATTGGTTAAAGACTTCGCTTTATGCTATCGGAAGGAAATCATGAAACTTCTGACCTTTTAATTATTAGAATTATGTTCAAGGAAATATCATCCCTTTAATATCGAGAAAAATCATCATATTGCAGCAAAACAGAACCAAACGTGAACCAAAATTTCCATAAAACCGATAAAATTATCATAAAATTGAATTATCATAGTAGCCAACATAAAAATGATTGTGTGAACAAACTTCTTGAAACTAGTACTGTTTATAACGAGGGTCACTATATGTGTCGTCAATGCCAATACTGAAGGCTATGTTGCTGATGTGTAATGTGTGCGCAAAGGCCCACATGTCTCTCCATCTCCTTGCTAGTACGCTGATCTACTTGACCTTGTTTGTTTTTATGCAGGTAAAGTGTTAAAGGCCTACTATATGTGTCATCAAAAACGACTATAAAATGTTTACCGTACTTTATGACCTGCACAAATTCATGGATTCTTTGAGAGTCAAAAAATGACTCTTCTAAGATTTCTCTCCCATCTAGTATAAAGCCAAAATAACAATGATTAATTACTTCCATCCATAAATTGTAGTTTCTTCTTATCATCAATGCAAGAAATGTGATTTTTTGGCTTTCTAGGGTGCAAATTCATTTGAATTCTTTATGCAGTTAACAGGAAAAATATAAAACCAAAAAAGCCAATTCAACTATTTAGAGGAAACATATTTTCCCCCCATAACTTTATGAGGAAATATGCGAAAATAGTATTTAAGCTTTCTATGATATCGGGATAAAGTAATGTGTTTTCTACATAAAGGTCGATGAGTTAGTCAAGAAAATAAAGTAGCAATGAAATCAAAGACAAAGTTCTTACATGTTTGCAAACGAGGTTCAAGGTGCGTTTCAATATGCTTCAAGGAGGCGCATATCGTGTAATTGAGAAAGTTTTGTCTCATTATACAACTCAATAACCAATAACTCATATAAAGATACAAAATAACGCAATACTAAAAAACCTATTTATAATGTAAATTATTTGTTGCAAGCAGTAGTAAACTGGAAAATATATATAATTAGAATTAAGAAGGATACTACTACTCTATTAGTGAAAGGAGATATTACAATGAAAAGCGTCAAGGACACTTACAATGCGCACATCAGCAGCAATATACTTCGATGTATCCGCTACTGGCTCATGCCTCGAACCAAACTAAAGAACAAAATATGATAACATGTGAAGAAGCTTTATCATTTGGAAGAATTAATTTGAGAGTAAAATGCACAAATATAATATTTAAGACAAAATATAAACAAACAGGCATAATAAATAGGTGACAGAGCTAGCTTCTACTAGCTTTACTCAAAGACATGATACCAATAATTATTGATTTACACTTGGACTTTATGCAGGAACACAGAACTGCACTACAGTCTACACATGTGCTATTGCAAGTTACTACTTGCATACCGTTTCCTGCATAGTAGCCATCAGGACACACAACTTAACTCTTGACACACACAAGAATCCTGCAATTACCTGTATTTATGCCCATATGCATGCAGTTCACTGCTGCAGGAAGCAGTTCATTAAATCCTGCACCCAAGATGTTGCAGCCTGCTACAGTTTGTAACCCCTATACTGGTACCCAACTCTGCTTACTGCTAACACCAAGTTGTTGTAATATACAGCCCCTGAACTGTACAGATTTCTTACCTTTTGCACACACACTTGTGCATTGACACAAATTTCTGTAGTTGTATTTCAAACCACATAATTTGAACACATATGCCTATGCATTCCCATGCATGCAGGATACTACGACCCCTACAAAAGACTCTTCGTCGTGGCTTTCTTTCTGGCAATTATAAATTCTAGCTTGGGCAGTATTAGAGAAGTTAAAAACAATTCTTCAAAAAGCCATCCAAGAATATGTTATAAGGGGATGTTAGGCAGGCTTACAAAAGAACTATATATCTAGGTAAATGACACTTTTAATGAAAAAAAATACTAGAATCATAATGTAGTATTACCTTGCCCTTTGCAGTAACTCCCAAACTAGTGGACTAGTTATCTTAAATGCACTCAAATAACATATCAAATGAGCACCTAATATATACAGAACCATTATTTCAGTTAATAGTATGTTAATGACTAACAATTAATTAAGAAATAATACTTAAACTAGATGACCCTCTCAAAGGGGAGAATCTGGCTAGGTATGGAAAGCAGGTCGCTACTGGGCCAACCTGTAGGTGGATTTCACAGGCACCCTCAAACTAGAGGAGTTGCCTTTGTCGCTTTGGCTTCTCATAGAGGTTCAAGTTACAGTTATGTCGGATAAGACAACGGTCATTGCTTTGATTGTCGGTAGGAACAAGAACAAGGGGAGTGGAAAGTCATAGGATCTTCCTCTGGTGGACTGATGGTATGTGCTGAGCAAGTTACCTCTGGTCACCTTACTGCTCATGTCCCCAACTCCAACCAGTGCCCTGCAGCCAAAGATGGGGGTCTATTAAGCTAATACAGGGCATGCAAGGACACCCAACATAGGCCACTGCAATCCACTTTGATGCCAAAGTCAATATGGATTCCATGGAAAAAGTAGTTTGTGAATAATCAACTTGACAAGGTAAGGACCAGATAAGCAAATTGACTTATCAATTTGTGTTTCAAGATTCAGGTCCTACCAGAGAAAAAAATAAATAAATGAAGACAAACTTAGTTGTAATAGAGATATGAAACCTCATGCTGTAAACAACATGGATAGCTCCATGAAGCATACAACATTATAATATTTACACTAACTTCAAAAAATGGTGATATTTCATTTGGAAGCTTGATAAAACAACATTGCACCCAAAAAGATATCTAATAAGTGTCATACTAAACTATAGTAGAAATTAGCCAATGGTTGGCCTAGTTATTCGTGGCCAACAATAGGCTACAGGACTTTTCCCCATTGGACATGGGAAACTAAGCATTTTTTGAGGAAAGAATCCAATAAGTTATTTTTCTTCAGTCGAAGCATATTTCTCCCTTAAAAGAGAAAGGTTCATTTCTCTTCTGACTCTAATGATATATTGTAACACATTAGGATTTAGAAAGAATATATGCGACAGTTTCTAAGCTACAAGAAATAAACCTGGACCCCCCTTTGAAAGGTCCATTTCCTCAAGCACAACATAAGGACCAAATAAACTTGGGCCCTCTCAAGTCAACTTTACATGATAGAATAGTCTCTCTTTTAGTTTCATCTTATTAGTCTGTAGTTGCATGTTTGCATATTTGATAGCCACCAAGAAGAGCTCTGCACCTCTTGTATATAACCCCTTATTCCATTAATAGAATCAATCCAATGTGTTCAGTAATTCTCAATCTTAACATAGTATCAGCAGACTCTCTTCTACACCATCCAAGCTCATATTAAGAAAAATAAGAAAGATGCACACAAATAGAAAATCAGTTCCCTGTATAACAACTTTAATAGCATGTATACTTGAAAAACTTGTTGTGGTCTAAGCGGGCCTCAATAGCCTACACATTTTTCGATGACATGTTTGAACATTTTAGAGTTGTCAATAAAATTTCCATATGCTACCTCTTTTGATTTTATTACTTAGGAATTTCCACAAGCAGTTGATATGCACTACATAGATAATAGACAAGCACTATGTTATGTACCTGGCATGGACACGACTTCAAATTCCCCCTTCCTAGTTGAAACTCTACCGTTTGGTCGCTAACCATAGGTGGCTCCAGTTCGTGATTGTCCTCTCTGTAGACTACTCGGCCCCTGGTTTCCTCGATCGACGACATTTGTGGTGTTGGCATGGATTCATCGACGGAAAAAGACAGGACTTATTGCGAGCGAAGGAGTAGGAATTCGTACCACCATGTCCGTGACCGACGCCAAGGGTAGACGTATCCGTGACCATCGCCGCCAAGGTAGCAGAGGGACTTGTCGGTGGGGCGGGGGACGATGCGTCCGCCGTAGCTGCACATGAGGCGGAGCTTCGGGGAGGGGGCCGAGGAGATGGAAAAGAAGGGGGATCGTCCCAGGAGTCGCCACCGCGGGAGCGGGGGGAGGAATCGACGGAGTCTGGGTACGTCGACGAGATGCCACCTCCTCCGACAGAGAGGGCCGGATCCATACTCAGATCCGATGTCACGGAGAGAGATAGAGAGAGAGACTGTGTATGTTTGTACAGACTTCAATACAGGTCAGGGAGAAGAAGAGGGACTTGATTGGGAGTGGAATAATTATATATTTGGGGTTTGGGTGGGTTGGAGTCCGTTGAAAATTTGGGGAGATGGGGACTTTACAGTCCGATTCGATGACCCCACTGCGGTTTTTTGTAAACCACTGATACTAAAATAGTGTTTGTTTCAATCTTCTTTTTTTTTGTTTTGGGATTGGGGATCCGCCAACATCGTAACATGACTATGTTTTGTGTACGGCTTTTGTTGATCAGCTATGAGAGAAGATGTGGGTTTTTATGAATGTAGGGTTAGGTTTTTCACTGAGTATAGGAATTGGAGGGTTTTAGGAGGGTAAGGACAAAATATTAGAGGAAAGGAAAAAATATTAGAGGGAAAGAAAAATAATGCTACAATATTTTTTTTCTAATATTCCACATTTTTTAACAAAACGTCAGTAAATATTTTGATGTTTAAGATAAACGTGGAGAAGTCAATATTTTCTAACGTTTAATGTAGAAGGTCGGTATTTTCCTATCTTAGATGACTTAAACATAAATGTCGAGAAAAAAAGGTCGATAATCCTCGACTTTTATAAGTAAACGTTGGTATTTTCCAACGTTTATTATGGAACGTCGGCGTAGCATGCCTAAGACGACGTTTCCATAAACGTCGAAAGAAAAAAATGTCGGGAAAACCATATTTTCTTGTAGTGAGAGGATAGCAAATGGGCCTACGTATCGCGGACTCAACTTCCCGCGAACGCCAAATCTAATGACCCCACGAGTAGGTGAGATCCGTAAGAAAACGTGGTACCCAAC
Organism: Iris pallida; assembly: GCA_029216955.1. Classification (NCBI taxonomy): domain Eukaryota; kingdom Viridiplantae; phylum Streptophyta; class Magnoliopsida; order Asparagales; family Iridaceae; genus Iris; species Iris pallida. Next base: position 2,255,328 of record JANAVB010025400.1, on the reverse strand, counting down.
AGAAAATTCTAGCGGCCTACGATGCTGGTCTGCCCAATGAAGATGTCGATCTTGCGCAACTCGAAGTCGCTCCCTAATCACCTTAACCACTTCAACCGTCTGAACAATCATCTATGGGCCTAACATCTTTCTCTCTCAGATATCATCCCATGCCAGTGGCGACCTACACTTCTTGCCGTATAGTGCTTCAAATGGCGCCATCTGGATACTGGCTTGATAATTGTCGTTGTATGAAAATTTGACTAATTGCAGGTGACTCTCCCAAGACCCTCCAAAATCTAGGGTACAAGCTCGTAACATATCTTCTAAAGTCTGGATTGTTCTTTCTGATTGCCTGTCCGTTTGTAGGTGGTAAGCCGTACTAAATCTTAACTTGGTACCCAGACTATGATGTAAACTCTTCCAGAAATGTGATATAAAATGGGTATCTCTATCTGATATAATACTGACAGGGATCCCATGCTGCCTGACTATCCGCTGCATATACAATTCTGCCAGCTTTTCTGTAGATTGTCCTACTCTGAAAGGAAGAAAATATGCCACCTTCGTAAGCCGATCCACAATTACCCAAATAGCATCCTTACCACTTGGTGATCTCGGTAAACCGGTCACAAAGTCCATTGTGATGTGCTCCCACTTCCATTCCGGGATAGGAAGCGGTTGTAATAATACAGCTGGCCTCTATTGTTCTGCCTTCACTTGCTGACATATCAAGCAACAAGAAACGAATCTAGCTATCTCCCTCTTCATCTTGTTCCACCAGAAGTGCTGCTTGATATCTTTGTACATTTTGGTCCCTCCAGGGTGTATAGAATACTGAGAACTGTGGGCTTCTGCCATAACTTCCTGTCTGATATCTCCACTTGGCACACATAAACATGATCCAAATCTAGGTGTACCATCTTCGTTTATTTTCATCTCCTTCATGAGTCCTGACTCACATTCTGTCCTAAGCTTCTAAATCCTTGGGTCCTGTGCCTGAGCTGCCTTGATCCTGTCTACCAAGTCGGATTGAACTCGTAGGCTTGCCAGAATTCCTACATCACTAGGAAGTATAACCTCGATGCCCATCTCCTGAAGATCTTCTAAAATATATTTTTGTGATGTCAACATAAATACGCTGCCTCTCCTGCTAAGAGCATCTGCTACCACGTTAGCCTTGCCTGGATGATACTGAAGCTCTACGTCGTAATCCTTGATCAACTCTAACCATCTTCTCTGTCTCATGTTCAGTTCCTTCTGAGTAAAGATGTACTTCAGACTCTTGTGGTCCGTGTACATGTCCACTCGATCACCGTACAAGTAATGCCTCTATAGTTTCAAAGCAAATACCACTGCTGCCAACTCTTAGTCATGAGTCGGATAATTCTTCTCGTGGTCTCGAAGTTGCCTAGATGCATACGCTATCACCTTCCCATGTTGCATTAGGACACACCCAAGTCCCTTTCCTGACGCATCACAATATATAGTAAAACCTCCGGGTCCAACCGGTAATGTAAGAATAGGTGCCGTGATTAACTTCTGCTTCAAATTCTCAAATGATTTCTGGCATTCTGCCGACCAGACGAATGGCATATCCTTTCGTGTCAAGCGGGTCATGGGTGTTGAAAGTCTTACAAAGTCTGATACAAACCTTCGGTAATATCCAGTCAATCCCAAAAAACTACGCACATTTGCTACGGTCTTTGGTATTGGCCAACTCTCTACTGCTTCTACCTTCTTGGGATCCACCGCTACTCCAGCCCCTGATATGATGTGCCCCAAGAAAGAAATGTGATCCGTCCAAAATTCATACTTGCTGAACTTGGCGTACAACTGGTTCTCTCTCAGAACCTGTAACACTCTCCTGAGGTGATCTTCTTGCTCTTCTTCACTAGCTGAGTATACAAGAATGTCGTCGAGTAACACAACGACAAATTGATCTAAGTACGACATAAAGATGCGGTTCATCAAATCCATAAATATTGTTGGAGCATTGGTCAAACCAAATGGCATTACTAAGAATTCGTCGTACCCGTACTTCGACCTGAATTCTGTCTTGGGAATATTCTCTTCTCGAACTCTAACTTTATGATACCCGGATCGAAGATCTATCTTGGGGAAAACTCTTGCTCTGCTCAATTGATAAAATAAGTCATCGATCCTTGGTAATGAGTACTTGTTCTTTACTGTTGTCGTATTGAGCTTTCTGTAGTCAATGCACAATCTTGATGATCCATCCTTCTTCCTTACAAGAACTACTGGTGCTGCCTATGGTGATTCGCTAGTCCGAATGAACTTCTTCTCCTTCAGTTCCTCTATGTGCTGATACACCTTGGCCTGCTCTGAATTCGCCATTCTGTAAACTCGATCTGTTATCGGTTTAGTTCCAGGTGCCAATTCTATACTAAACTCAATATCCCTAATGGTTGGTAGACCTGGAAGTTCCTCGAAAAACACGTCAATAAACTCTTCAACTATCTTTGGAACTTGAACTTCTTTCATTGCCGCTACTATTCCTTCTTCTTGTTGAGTTGTCACTGATCTGACTAAGGTGAACCGTTCCATGCTCGGAATATTAAAAGATACACTCCCTCTACGACAATCTATTGTCGCATGACTGTCTTTCAGCCAGTCCATGCCTAAGATAACGTCGAAATTTCCAACATGAAATTCTATCAACCTGGCGGGTAAGGAACGCCCGCAAACTACGACGCTACACACTAGAATAACTCTACTAACTTCTACGAGCCCATTACCGGAGAGTTTATTCAACCTCCCTGACAATGCCTCGAATTCCATTCCTAGTCGTGTCGTAAATTGTGCAGATATAAATGAGTGGGATGCTCCTGAATCAAACAATGCTACTGCGGGATATGAGGCGACGAGAATGTTACCTGCCACAACATCTTTCGATGCCAATGCCTCTTCTAAGGATAGATTGAATGCCTGCCCTCTGCCTCCTTGTTGGTTTCCATACTGTGGCCTAGCCTGGTGTTGCTGCTGGCCCCTGCCTTGGTGATGCTGGGGTGGTCTTTGTTGTTGCTGCTGCATCGATGGTCCCTGCTGTCGGAACATCTGAGCTTGTGACATCAACGGGCGTTGTGCCAGTGGTCTCACTGCTACCGCTGGTCCTCTTAACCTCGAACACATGGGACAGGTGAAAACCCGATGATCTAGACTTCCATATATCAAACACTGTCCGTTCAATGCCCGACTCACCTCTCTAGTGTACCCTGCCTTCCCATAATAAGTGCAGCCCGTTGGGGGTTGCTGGTTCTTTCTTTGTTGCTGTTGTTGCCTTGCTGGTGGTGTTGGCCCTCGTATTGCCACATCGTGAATGCAAATGCCAGGGGTTGCTGTAACTCGGGGCGCTGCTCCCCCTTCTCCTTCAATCTGATTGTAAGATCTTTTCTGACCTCCAGTCCTAGATGTGATCCTCTGGATGGTGATCTCATGCCTCCGGATTGCCGTCAATACCTCATTGAAAGTCTGGTAGTTGTGTCCCTCTATCAATTGCAAGAGTTTAAGATGAAACCCTTGCTGAAACCTCATATCCCTCTGGCTCTCCGTTGCTACCATCTCCGGGGCGAACCTACTCAGTCTGCAAAACTCTGCTGCATAAGCATCCACTGTCTTGTCAGCCTGCTTGAGGTTGACAAACTTATGTTGTAGCTCAAACTGTGCCACAACACCATAGTACTTCGTCTTGAATATTGTAGTAAAATTATCACAAGCTATAGGACGTCTGATGCCCACTTCTTCTAATTCCCACCAATCACGTGCGAGGTCCTGAAGCAACAGCTTTATTAGATCCACACGTTCTTCCGTCGGTACCTTAGCCGCTGTCAAAATAGCCTCGATGTCCTTAAGCCATGCATCTGCTGAAATGGCATCCTCCGTGCCCTCGAAACGACGGAGTTGTACTTGCAGAACCAGGTTGATGCTCCTGAATCAGTCCTTACTCCTCTTTCCAAAGCCGTTTGTAATCCTTGGTTGAGCAATACATTCTGCTCTTGCAGCTGAGTGTGCATGTGTTGCTGGGTCAACATCTGATGTTGCTGAATAGCCATCATCCCTCTTATGATTTTCAGAAAGGCTGGTGTATCTACTGCCATAGGGGTAGGCTGAACTGTTGGTGGTGTTGGAACCTCTGGATACTGCGGTCCAGCTATAGGTTCCACTATCACTTCTTCTTGGATGTTCTCTTGAGGTAGTACTGGCCTTTGTTGCTGACCACCCTGGTCATGTTGTTCATGTTGCCCTTGTTGTTGCTGTCCAGCTCTGACAGATACGGATGAGGTACCCCTAAGAAAAGGGACAAGAGAGCAATCAAACAATCAAACAGGAAAGATCAATGAAGTCAAAGGATACTGGAATGTCAAGCTAGGGTCGAGAGCAAGGAATCATGAGATCAAGGGGAAACATATGTGATTGAGACATCCTATATATTAAAACACCCCAAAAGTCTAAAATCAGACCTGCATGGGCCACCACTAAAACCTTGTCACGTCCCAGAACCAGAATACCGGAGAGCGGGGGAGTGTCTCAGCCAGCTACGTATTACGGGTATATGAATACCGTATAATACGATCAATGCTGTCTAAAAGACGAGGGGGTGCATACTACATGAAAGTCTCACTAGGGTTACTCAACATCTATTGTCTCAATCATTTAATCAAGAAGCAGTAATAGAGAACATGTAAGATAAAGCAGTAAGGCGTCCTAGACGCTCAGTCAAAATGTTCTTGAGGTCTGGCTTTACAAAACATAGCCAGATGATATAATAAGGTATACACAATCGTTATCATCTGCAGTCTGACTTAGTTACAATTATGTAAAAGTAAGTACAAGACTATCCGACTAACATGTCGGTGCCAAGCGGCAAAATATAAAGTAAGTAACAAAACGAGCGGGGAAGCAAGGAACCCACTCGTGTCCTCCTGCTATCATCCCTCTAGTATTGACTATCTTGGAGGTAGAAGTAAGCTGAGTCCTCGGGAACTGGCTCTAAATCTGGCCATGCAAAACCAGAGAGGTTAGACCTCTAATAGCAAGTACCACAAGGAAGTACGACATGAGAAATAAAACCAGTGGTAAGAGTTGGAAATATGATAAATAATCTCTGCTTGCTACTGTGATTCACACAACATCACGACACTTCAAACCAACTTCCCAACCAAACAAGGACAGAAGTTGAGCCGTCATGTTCTGACATTCTTATCATCTCAGTAGTTAACGGAGTAGGTACAGTACACAACCAAATCAATTTAAACAGCAATACAACTACTACGGCTTGCTAACTGTAAGTTCCAAGTTGTCTTGGAAGTATGCAATAAGGGATTCCTCATTTCTTACTATGTACAAGCAAGGCTTGTCAATCCAATAATTAATTGCCCCATTCATGAATTAGACTAGTCCCAGCGGTGACGCCCGTCATCAATATATGTAACAGTATAAGCAGATACCACTCCCTACCTGTGTGGTAGATTTGTAGTATCTGTGGGAACCAGCCGGCATATCGGGGCACTAATCGTCCCAAAGATGGCTGTCATATAAGAACTCGGGAATCCATTCTCTCCATGCAATTATTATTTTATTTAACTTAGTAGTCCCTATGTTGATTGAAATCTCATGCCGTGGATCATGGTCATTCAGAATGAGTACTTTCGTACAGAGTACGATATGTACGACTCTACAACGATGCCCGTGCGGTTAGGTTGTAGGTCTTACATAGCGTAATGCAACAATCAAACCTAGCCACGGAATAATCATGCCTTGACTGTAAGGTACACATGCTGTTTTTATAGAAACAAGTTGAAGTCTGTACCTGTCCATATGCCAACGTTCGGGATCGGCTAGTCGATTGCAATGGTTCAGGGTTAATATGAACGTGTCTCATTTAATTTCAATAAGATGACTAGCCAGTCTCTTAGTTCCAACTAGGAACGCATGATCAATCATTAGTCGAGGTAACAATCAATGTCAATTCATGATAAGGCATGAAAGTCAACTAGCATTTAGTATGGTCGAGTCTATAACTCTCAGGGTTAAGTTCCAGTCATTCTGGGTATCCATAAATCAATCAAGGCACAGGGCACATTCCACACAAAAATAAGTATTAAAAATATTAACATATCACGATTATAACGAGTTCAGGCCAAAAGGTGTAAGAATATAATAAGGGGTGCCATGCGCCCAAGGAGTACACCCAAGGAAGTACGCGTAAAATGTAGTTACGCATAAAAATAAAGGAAATCATGTTACGCGTGAAATGGAGTTATGCGTAAAAATAAAGGAAATCATGTTACGCGTGAAATTGTATGCATAAAGGAAGTACCGTTACACGTAAATGAATACGCGTAAAGGAAGAACATTATGCGTAAAAATAACGTTTCGCGTAAAAATAACGTTACGCGTAAAAATAACGTTACGCGTAAAATATTGTACGCGTAAAGGAACATGCGTAAAGGAAGTAATGTTATGTGTGAACTTGTATGCATAAAGAAATAGTATTACGCGTAAACTTGTACGCATAAAAAAATAACATTGCGCGAAAACTAGTACGCGTAAGAGAATAACATTACGCGTGAAGCTGGTTCGCGTAAAGAAGTAGGACATTATGTTACGCGCAAATTATTACGCGTAAAGAAATAACATTACGCGTGAAGAAATACGCGTAAAGGAAATACGCCAAGCCAGAGTAGACTTGCGTAATCCAGATTCACGCTGACATGAATGATCGTGGGCGTAGAGCTTGATATTACGCGGACAAGTAAAACGTGGGCGTAGAGAACCTCTCGAACTCCAATTCCATGAAACCTTCAATCGAAGCCAAAAATGGGACTTCCATGGATCAAAAAGGGGTATAACACAAATCTCAACAACCTGGACTGCTCAAAATTTGGAAAGAAGGAAGTTTGAGAGATCAAAACCATTAAAATCCAAAAATAGCAATTTTAGATCTACAAAAATAAAACTTTCAAAATAGAAAATGTCAAGTTCTAAACTATCTTAGAATCATGAGAGGAAGCTAAATGAACCATAAAAATGGGTTCTCATGTGGAAGCAGGATGCACTTGACTATGCTCTTGGTAGGTGGAGATAGTTATGAGGAAGAAGAAGAGTAAATAAGAATGAATGAAGAGAGCGAAAGGGTTGGGCTTTAAATGGAGATGATGGTAGGTAGGGGGTTGGTTGGGTTCATGATGAACCATCCTAAACCAAAACAAACCAACCCAAGCCGAACCTACGGCAAAGCAAAAGCAGAAAATAAAATACAGAGAAATAATTAGCGTGAAATTAAAGGAATTAAATACAGAACAAATGCATGATAAATATTAAATAAATACATTCAAGCAGTACACGTATTAAAATACTCATTCTGGGAACGGGGAGTGACACTGACTCTTACAATGTAGTTACATAAATGCTTATTGCGTAGGACTGCATGGGGGTCATACTTTTTGCTGGAAAAATTAGTCTAGTAAGCAGAGTTCGTAATCACTTATGTTATATGTAAATGGGACAATTGTTTGTTGCTACCTTGACTTTGAGTGAGTATTAGGATTAATCTAGAGCAATAACAAGTGATACCTAATTTGTGACTCTTCAAGAAATATATTCTTTTTGGTGTGCCTGATTTGTGGTACATTTTCTATCTAGAACATAAAAAGATAGATCAATGTCACGCCCCAATACCAGAATACGGAGACGGACTAGGCCAGCTACTCCATATGAGGTGTACAACGTCATACGGCGATCGTGGCTGTCAAGAGACAAGGGGGTACATGCTACATTCATGTCTCCTATGGTCTCACAGAGCATCTATGTCTCAATCATTCAAAGCAAGAAAATATCAATTAATGAGCATATGAGATAAGGCAGTAAGGCGTCCCCGACGCTTCATCAAAATGATCATAGGGATCTAGCTTTATAAATTAGCTAGCCCAGAGAGTCATAGGTACATAATTGTATTCAGCTGCAGTCTGATTTAATTACAAATTATGCAAAAGACAAAATGTCCAGATTAGCCGGCTAAACAAGTGCCGGTGGCTAAACGCCAGAACATAAGTAAAGATACTAGAGTGGTGGAAAAGAACAAAACCAGTGGGGTCAGCCCCGAATAGCAAGTACCACAAGGGAACACAAAAAAGTGAAATAAAATCCAAGCATAAAATAATAATACTAGTAATAATAAAAGCTTCCGATCGTAACCTCGGTCCACAGCCTGTCCTATCACGATAGCCCAACCCAACAACCAAACAAGGACATGGGTTAGACCATGCGCCATGACAGTCCATGTCCCTCGGCTACTAACGGAAGTTACAAGGCACAGTCAAGTCATTTTTTAAGCGGCCATTCATTCCTGCGGCTTTCTATGACTCCGCGATACTGATTAAAAAAGAATCCTCAGATCGTGACAACCCAGCAGGGCGAGCTAAACCATAAGACATATAGCACATTGATTATGCACCGGTCCCCCAGAGGGCTACCGTGCTAAAAACATATAACACATAGCTCGTAGAAGTCGAATATAGCCATCCGCTATAGGCGAATGAAACCATATCCGTGGCGGCCAACCCGACACGTCAGGACTGAAGGGATCCATACTGGCTCATGGAGTCATACGTATGTACCCCCTTCTTGGTGTAATGTAACACACAACACATACCACGTCATTGCTACCGACCATTCACTATGTAAATGCTGGACTCTTAGAGGTACTGACAGGTATCACGTATGAACACTTAGCACATATGACATCACCTCGATGCTCACATAGATAGTACCTTAGTACACACATAGGATTATCCAGCACATGCATAGGTAGTCAAATCAGAAATGAGGACCAAGTCACATGAGGAAAGAGAACAAGAAGGCACTACGCACTTAGGGTATGAGGTGCTCGCAAGTCTTGAAGTGGCCCAAACGGTGCACGGGCAAAAGTACAAGATGAAAGGTGCACAACGTACCATAAGTCACTATGCGGTCAAGGGTAGATGGGTGCCCATCTATGCGGCAGGGTAAACAGAATCCCATGCGGTAATAGATGGGTACTCATCTATGCGACTGGGTAAATAGGTACCCATCTATGCGGCTGCATAGATAGAATCCCATGCGACAGTGTTAACAAAATCCTACACGGCAGTATTAACAAAATCCCATGCGGCAGTAGATGGGTACTCATCTATGCGGCTGGGTAAATAGGTACCCATCTATGCGGCTGCATAGATAGAATCCCATGCGACAGGGTTAACAAAATCCCATGCGACAGTAGATGGGTACTCATCTATGCGGCTGGGCAGAATTCCATGCAGCAGTAGATGGGTACTTATCTATGCGGCTGGGTAAATTGGTGCCCATCTTCTCCAAAAATCTGAGAAGGATGGCCATGGAACCCACTGCTTCCAAGCTCCATAAAACCTTCACTCTAAGTCCAAATTTGGACTTCCATAGGTCAAAATGGGGTAGAACGAAATTCTCTACAACATAGAACAACTAGATTTTGAAGAAGAACAAATTTGATAGATCAAAACTATGGAAACCCATAAAGAAAACCCTACTTTACAAAGTTAGATCTACATAAAAATATCCATCCAAAGTAAAAACAACAAGATCTAAACTTGTAGAGATTTAAGAGATGAACATTTTAGACTAAAAATTTGTAAGGAAACATCAAAAGAAAAATAAATACAATCTCTCCTCTTTAAGCAAGTTGGTACTTGCCTAGGTAGGTGGAAGAAGTAAAATAAAAGTTATGAGGAGAGAGAGAGAGAGAGAGAAGGATGGGAATATATACATCATGAACCAAGTTGAACTGAATCTGCAAACTGGCCATAACTCCTGTATCTTGTGGCAAGATTACTTCAATTCCTATTTTCTGAAGATCTTCCAAAATATGCCTCTGTGAGGTTAAAATGAATGCACCACCTCTCCTGCTCAAGGCATCTGCTACCACAATCGCCTTGCCTGGATGATATTAAAGATTTACATCAAAGTCTCTCAGTAATTCCAACCATCTTCTTTGTCTCACGTTTAGGTCCCTCTGGGTGAATACAAACTTTAAGCTCTTATGATCAGTGTAAATCTCCACTCGATCCCCATATAAATAGTGCCTCCATAACTTAAGCGAAAATACTACTGCTGCTAATTCTAGGTCATGGGTTGGATAGTTCTTCTCATGGTCCCGAAGCTGTCGAGATGCATATGCTATCACCTTACCATCCTGCATCAATACACACCCAAGTCCCTTCCCGGATGCGTCACAATACACTGTAAACCCTCCCGATCCTACTGGAAGTGTCAAGATCGAGGCTGAGATTAATCTCTTCTTTAACTCTTCAAATGATGTCTGACACTTTTATGACCAAACAAACTCAACATCCTTATGTGTCAAACGCGTCAAGGGTACCTAAATCTTGGCGAAGTCTGCCACGAACCTCCTGTAGTAACCTGCCAATCCCAAGAAACTACGCACTTCTGCTACTGTCTTCGGAAGTGGCTAATTATCTACTGCCTCAACCTTCTTCGGATCTACTGACACCCCTGCTCCAGAAATAATGTGTCCCAGGAACGAAATATGATCCAACCAAAACTCACATTTACTAAGCTTCGCATAAAGTTGATGCGCCCTCAAGGTCTGCAAAACTGTCCGAAGATGTTTCTCATGTTCTTCTTTACTACTGGAATAGACGAGGATGTCGTCTATAAACACTATTATAAACTTGTCCAAATAGGGTAGGAAGATGCGATTCATCAAATCCATGAACACGGCTGGGGCATTAGTCAGTCGAAATAGCATCACCAAAAAATCATAATGCCCATACCGCGATCTAAATGCTGTCTTGGGTATGTCCTGCTCCTGGACCCTCACTTGATAATATCCAGATCGAAGATCAATCTTAGAGAAGACACAAGCCTTACTCAATTGATCAAACAAGTCGTCAATCCTTGGTAACAGATACTTGTTCTTTACTGTCAGTGCATTTAACTGTCGGTAATCAATGCACATTCGCGTCGATCCATCCTTCTTGGGTACTAAAATCACCAGTGCTGCCCAGGGCGATTCACTGTCTCGGATAAACTGCTTCGCCTTCAGTTCTTCTTCATGTTGGTACAACTTGTCCAACTCTGACTGTGACATCCTGTAAACTCTGCCGAACTTAGGCTCTGTTCCAGGATTCAACTCAATGCAAAACTCCATATCTCTCACCAGTGGTAAACCTGGAAGTTCATCAGGAAATACATCAAGAAATTCTCTGACCACTCTAGGAATCTGCTCCTGCTCTGCCAATGCTGCTGTAACTATGCCCTGGGGTTGACTCTCTAATGTTCGAACAAAGGCGAACTCCTCGATGCCAGGTACATTAAATACTACCCTACCTCCTCGACAATCTATCGTCGCATGACTGTCTCTCAACCAGTCCATGCCTAGGACAATGTCAAAGTTGCCTATAGGGAACTTAATCAAAGATGTGGGCAATAAACACCCACATACTACGACCGGACACGCTATGCACACTCTGCTAACTCCAACGAGCCCATTACCAGTGAGTATATTCATCCTCTCTGGCAATGCCTCGAACCTCAATCCAATACGTGTCACAAATTGTGCAGATATAAAAGAGTGGGTAGCCCCTGAATCAAACAATGCTAATCCAGGATAAGAGGTAACATAAACATTACCTTCAACCACGTCGCCTGAAGCTAGTGCATCTTCCAGTGATAAGGTGAAGGCCTAGCCCTGGCCTTGCTGAGCTCCCTGCTGCTGTCTCCCTCGACCATGCTGTTGCTGCGGCCTCTGCGGGCCTTCCTGGTTCTGTGCCTGGGGAAACATCTAAGCATGCGTCGACAGAAGCTGGGCTAGCGGCCTTACGGCCAATGCTGGTCCTCTGTTCGGTGCTGCCCCCAGAGCTGGCAACGCCGAAAACTGCTGAACTGGCCCTCCTGGCCTCTATATTATAGGACAATTAGCAATCCTGTGGTCTGGACTGCTATACCTCATGCACAATCCGTTAGCTGAACGACCCACATCCCTAGTGTGCCCACCCTTACCACAGTAAGTATATGCAATCGGCGTCCCGTGAAACTGCTGCCCGTTCCTTGGTTGCTGATGCCGAACTGGTGTTGTTATCTCTGATACCGTCATCCTTCGTGGCGCCCCTGACTCATGGATGCAGATGCCGGGTGCTGGCACAGATGTTCGCTGTACTGCTCCTCCGCCCCTATTCTGGAGATGAGACCTCTTCTGGCCTCCATGTCTTGTCACCAACCTTTGTTGGGTGAGTTCATGCCTCCGAGCTGCCGTTAAAATGGCATCAAAAGTCTGATAGTCGTGCCCCTCTACTAGCTGTAGAATCTCTAAATGAAGTCCCTGCTGGAATCTCATAGCCTTCTCTGGCTCTGTAGCCACCATCGTCAGCGCAAACCGACTCAGTCTGCAGAACTCTGCTGCATACCCATCCACCGTCTTACCAGCCTGCTTGAGACTGATAAACCTATGATGTAGTGCATATCATGCTACCACGCCAAAGTACTTGGCCTTGAATCTGGTACTGAAGCTATCCAAAGGAACAGGATGCCTCATTCCAACCTCTTTCGATGCCCACCAGTCGTGGGCGAGATCCTGAAGTAACAGATTGACCTAGTCAACCTTCTTTTCTGCTGGAACCTTTGTTGCGGTCAATATGGCCTCAACATCCTAAAGCCAAGCATCCGCCGTGATGGCATCCTCCGTGCCGTCAAAATATCTCGGGTTAAGTCGATAAAACCTTCCCGATGCTCCTGAATCATTCCTGACACTTCTCTCAAGGGCTAATTGTAACCCCTGATTTAGTAGCATATTCTGTTCCTGCTGTTAGGTCTGCTATTGCTGATGGGCTGCCACCTGATGCTGCTAAGTGGCCAAGAATCCTCGAATGACCTCCAGAAGTGCTGTAGAATCAGGTACTGTCGTCGCTGCCGGCACCGCTGGGGGTGTAGGAGTTTCTAGAACCTACGGTTCTACTGGCTCTGATATCACTTCCACTCGGATCTGGTCAGGAGAAGGTATTCTTCCCTGTTGCTGCTCCGTCGAACCATGCACTACTGGATGTTCCTCCATGTTGGCCTCGCCGGCTACTGAGAAACAAGCACCCCTATAGGAAAAGGTACATGATATTAAATAGCAGGACGAGGAAGATTCGAGGATGCAATTCAGGTTATCAATCAAGGTGAGGAAAGAGAAATCGAGGCAAGAGATTCAAAGGGAACAAGTTTTGATTGAGACTCCTATAATAGTAACACCCCATAAGTCTGAAAATCTGACCTGCATGGGCCACCAATAAAACCTTGTCACGCCCTAGTTAGTACCAGAATACGGAGACGGACTAGGCCAGCTACTCCATATGAGGTGTACAACAACATACGGCGATCGTGGCTGTCAAGAGACAAGGGGGTGCATGCTACATTCAAGTCTCCTATGGTCTCACAGAGCATCTATGTCTCAATCATTCAAAGCAAGAAAACATCAATTAATGAGCATATAAGATAAAGCAGTAAGGCGCCGCCGACGCCTCATCAAAATGATCATAGGGATCTAGCTTTATAACTTAGCTAGCCCAGAGAGTCATAGGTACATAATTGTATTCAGCTGTAGTCTGATCTAATTACAAATTATGTAAAAGACAAAATGTCTAGATTAGCCGGCTAAACAAGTACCGATGGCTAAACGCCAGAACATAAGTAAAGATACTAGAGTGGTGGAGAAGAAACCAACTCGAGTCTCCCGCCAGCCATGCTTTTAGTATGCACTATTGACGTCAGGGAGGAAGGTCGGATCCTCAGGCTCTGCTACGAGATCTGGCCAAACAAAACCAGCGGGGTCAGCCCCGAATAGCAAGTACCATAAGGGAACACAAAAGAATGAAATAAAACCCAAGCATAAAATAATAATACTAGTAATAATAAAAGCTTCCGATCGTAACCTCGGTCCACAGCCTGTTCTAGCACGATAGCCTAACCCAACAACCAAACAAGGACATAGGTTGGACCACGCACCATGACTGTCCATGTTCCTCGGCTACTAACGGGAGTTACAAGACACAGTCAAGTCATTTTTCAAGCGGCCATTCATTCCTGCGGCTTTCTATGATTGGCGGAGTTATCTTCGCGATACTGATTAAAAAGAAATCCTCAGATCGTGACAACCCAGCAGGGCTAGCCAAACCAAAAGACATATAGCACATTAATTATGCACCGGTCCCCCAGAGGGCTATCGTGCTAAAACATTTAACACATAGCTCGTAGAAGTCGGATATAGCCATCCGCTATAGGCGAATGAAACCATATCCGTGGCGGCCAACCCGACACGTCAGGACTGAACCTGGGGTGGCTAGTATGGCACGATCTCGTGATTCTTCTCACCCAATGCATCTACCAAGTTAGTTGCCTAGTTAATCCTTAAGTTATCCTCAGAGTTCACATGTCGTGGTCACATGCTCACTCGCTTAGATGTCGTACATTGTACGAGTACCCTAAGAAGGGATCCGTACTGGCTCGTGGAGTCATACGTATATACCTCCTTCTTGGTGTAATGCAACACACAACACATACCACGTCATTGCTACCGATCATTCACTATGTAAATGCTGGACTCTTGGAGGTACTGGCAAGTATCACGTAGGAACACTTAGCACATAGGACAGCACCTCGGTGCTCATATAGATTGTACCTTAGTACACACATAGGGTTATCCAGCACACGCATAGGTAGTCAAATCAGAAATAAGGACCAAGTCACATGAGAAAAGAGAACAAGAAGGCAGTACGCACTTAGGGTATGAAGTGCTCGCAAGTCTTGAAGTGGCCCAAACAGCGCACGGGCAAAAGTTCAAGATGAAACGTGCACAACGTGCCATAAGTCACTATACGGTCAAGGGTAGATGGGTGCCCATCTATGCGGCAGGGTAAACAGAATCCCATGCGGCAGGGTAAACAGAATCCCATGCGGCAGTAGATAGGTACTCATCTATGCAGCTGGGTAAATGGGTACCCATCTATGCGGCTGCATAGATAGAATCCCATACGGCAGTGTTAACAAAATCCCATACGGCAGTATTAATAAAATCCCATACGGCAGTAGATGGGTACTCATCTATGCGGCTGGATAAATGGGTACCCATCTATACGGCTGCATAGATAGAATCCCATGCGGCAGGGTTAACAAAATCTCATACGACAGTAGATGGGTACTCATCTATGCGGCTAGGTAAACAGAATCCCATGCTGCAGTAGATGGGTACTCATCTATGCGGCTGGGTAAATGGGTGCCCATCTTCTCCGAAAATCTGAAAAGGATGGCCATGGAATCCACTGCTTCCAAGCTCCATAAAACCTTCACTCTAAGTCCAAATTTGGACTTCCATAGGTCAAAATGGGGTAGAACAAAATTCTCTACAACATAGAACAACTTGATTTTGAAGAAGAACAAATTTGATAGATCAAAACCATGGAAACCCATAAAGAAAACCCTACTTTACAAAGTTAGATCTACATAAAAATATCCATCCAAAATAAAAACACCAAGATCTAAACTTGTAGAGATTTAAGAGATGAACATTTTAGACTAAAAAATTGTAAGGAAACATCAAAAGAAAAATAAATGCAATCTCTCCTCTTTGAGCAAGTTGGTACTTGCCTAGGTAGGTGGAAGAAGTAAAATGAAAGTTATAAGGAGAGAGAGAGACGATGGAAATATATACATCATGAACCAAGTTGAACCCAAGTTGGTTAATGATGAACCAAAATAAACTGAAACTTAAGCTTAAGCTGAAAATAAGTTACAGAAATATAATTGCCAAAAAATTATGAGAACCGAACATAGAGATACTGCGTAAAAAAATATGAAATAAATACAGGCTGGCAGTTCACGTATTAAAATACATATTCCGGGACCGGGGAGTGACAATCAACTTGTAAGGAGGTCGTAGGAGACGAACAAGTACATGCAAAAAATGAAAGAGAAGCATAAAGAATGTAAATAAGGAGAAATCTAACAAATTCATCCAACCTCTGTTCCAATCCGATGCATTAAGAAAACTTGGTTCTTTCTTCTGAAATTTGGGGATAACCAAATGGTTAGCATCTCTCATAGACTAGATGAGCAGGAGTTGGTGTTCCAAAAGTTCCCAAATGTCGGGGGTAACTAGTGGGCCCAGAGTGAGAAGATAAGAGGAAGGACTTTGTGAGTAAAAGTTGTACTAAAATCTCACTTAAAATACCTTCAAGAGTTTGATCCTCCTATGTTTCCTTCTCGCCCTTTGATTTTGTATGTAATACTTATCAAATTGACCTAGGTAAATTGAAGAGGCTTACCCCAATGTATTTCGAACAAGGTAAAGTGCGTTCCGTTCTAACCATAAATCAAATTAAATTTGGTAACACTTGGAATAACCATACACATCAATTAGCTTGTTTTGAATTAACCAACGATTTGAGAATTCTCTTCCGAATTAGTTTAAACCTCAAGTTAACAAACAGTTGATTTTAGGAGCTTAAGGTTAAAATAAAGGATGGGACAGTTGAATAGAATAATAATATAAACTTGGTATTGGCATTCACATTATGCATGAGTTTTATTTGCTTTGCTTTGTACTAATTTTTCAATTTTATTTGCTTTGTACTAATTTTTCTAATAGTTATTTGACTTTGTTGTACAACTGTCAATTTGTTCTGTAGTGGGTGTGAACTTTTTTATTATTATATAATAATGTATTTTTTTCTCAATTTTGTGTAGATTGGTGGGTAAATTTTTGATGGTTGTGTATTGCTAGAAGGAAAGAGGCGATCGAGCTGCATTTTGGCCTACAAATATTTCGTAAATGGAATGGTTTATTTTGGACTACTAGGCGTACAACTACTTTTTGTACATCTTGAATGTTTTAATAAAAAATGTTCATATTTTGGCAAACCTTTTCTATATCTTGATTGACCGAAATGTAAGTTGTGATTGGAATTGTTGAAATCAAAATTGTGATTTAGCATGAATTTCTATAGTTGTATGTGATACAGAACAGGTTATTCAGATATGAAATTATGTAGCAGATTTATAGCACTCATAACGTATAAATGTAATAGAGTTTCCAAAACTGTTGGCCGCTATCACGATAGTATATGACGAACGCTATAATAAGTCAAACCATCTACATCATTCATGAACGCTATCATTCATCAACAACATTCTTGAATCGCTATAATCCATCTATAGCATTCACGAACGCTATAAAGCATCCACAGCATTCACAAACGCTATAAACCATCCACAGCAAACACGAACGCTATAATCCATCTACAGCATTCAAGAATGCTATAATGTTATACCGGTCACAAGAGTTCACATACTATTAATGGAACTGGGGATTCCCAGGACCCTTACTTTGGTGTACGTATTGATCGATAGAAAGTTAAACATATTTATTACGTGTTCTAACCCTTCATAGGCAAAAAGTACAGGGTTCACAAATTATACCTGCGGTGGGAAGAAGACAAGTAGTTCGTGGCAATCTCAAGCAGACGACCCTAAGATCTTCTGTACATATTCCTTCCTTGAGTTGGACGTCGTGTAGGCGACGATCTTCTAACCTTTTTTTCTCCTTGGCAGCCCTCTCTTTCTCTCCTTACGTGAATCACGAATTTTGTCAACCCCTTGACCAATTTTATCCTCGCATAATTTTTTATATTTTATTTCAGTATTAGTTGTCACATACATTTGTTATGTTTTATATTGGTTTTAGTTGAAATACTAATAGAGGGTTCAAATTTGTAATAAAGGGAATTTCAGGGACCTGGGTACAAATTGGCACTAATTCAAATCTCTTTTTGATTTGAACTCAGAGCAGCCCTCACCAAAACAAACTCAAATTCTGTTATAAATTGACCCCTTTCTATATTCAATCTCCAAATGGGAGATAACCTCAAATCCTTAAGGATCAAGCCAAGACAAAGATTTCAAATATAAATGCCTCTTAGCCATAGGGATTCACACCTGTATCCAAATCAAATTGGAGATTTAAAGTCGATAGATGTAGATAAAACCAGAACTCAAATTTGAATCCTTCCGGGATTCAAATTTAGGAGTTATCACCTGCACTCACAAGCGTTCTTATCAAACCTGTGTATTTGTATATAAGGGGGGAGCAATCAGTTAATCCCATCTCCAAACCCTAACTATTCTGTACCTCTTGTGTTGGTGAAACATCCGCTGATTCAAGGGAGTTCGGCAAGAACAGGACACCGATTCTTCAATCAGGTAAACCCTTCTCTACATCCACCATGTTTAATGACTCCTTGAATATCAGTTGATTTATCACAATTAATAAGGAGCATAGGTATTTAATAAAACTCCTGTTAAGAACCAGTAGTATGAAACTCTTAGTCTGCACAATGGGCACCTATACCTTACTGGTGTATCGGATGGTGTCACATAATGTGTGTACCATAACTGGAGTATACCAGTAAAGGACATCCTGAGAACTAGTTGGCTAAGACACACATACATATTAAGTTACTCTGACATAAAGGTCATGTATATAACATACTAGTTGCACCTGGGGATGTCTGTACTTAGAGGGACTAGCTCAGCAAGATACAAGTAGACATGAACTGTCCTGGTTAGATGTCTCTTTGTATCTAATAGTTCTTCATAAGATTTGACCTTCCTTTGTATCAACTTGACAATGACAACACATACCTTCCTAGCATCAAATTAGCTTTGATACGAGAACCTTTTCTTTGGACAACAATTTAATGTAGAGTCAAACATGACAACTGGTAGGCTGCCTTGAGGTAAGAGCCTTGCATATAGGGTTAAAATACAGGTATAGTAGAAATAGGTTGATACTCCCATATAATGTTTTCATAATTGAGGATCAGACCTTAGTAACCTAGGCCGTAACCATTGGAAGAGCAGGACAGGTATGTATATAATCAAATTCGATTCCAGTTAAGCAAGGGATAGTTTCCTATTTTGTCAGTGAGCACTTGTGGGGTAAGTCCCATCTCCTTGTCCTTTAGCCTCCATGAGATAACTTGTATCACCTGGTATTGTGGGTATAGTCTTGATGGGTAAACTGAGTCTTAGGTATATACCACTGATGTCAAGTACTGAATACCAACACCAACTCCATTAGCATGGGAAACCTCTCAATCTAAAGGTCCATGGTAGTTTTTGATTCATCTACAAATCTCTTGTCAATTTTTAGCAACTACCATAGAATTTTGGGGGTTCTCAATGTCTTAAAGGACATCAGCTTCTGTCTGGTCTTTAACATTGTTATCTTATTTTAGGTCCACATGGTATATTATTTCAGTCTCTGTCCCTTTGTATCTTATTTGAATCAGTCCACCTCTCTTTATATATTTATCTGTCTCTATGTTTGATTTAGATCTTGAGCACATTTTCAGTCCACATGTGATGTGTCAAGTGTTATAGCCATCTGACCTTGTTTTAAGTCATAAAACAATATAGGTCCAGTCCCTAACTTCATATTGCATAGCCTATGAGTTCAGTCCCCTGTTTCTCCTTAGTATCAGTCATTGATGCTTGGTGTCAGAGTGTGTGGGTTAGGCCATACCTATATTGGTTGTTTCAGTATAGTCACCTACCTCTTAGTATATTAGTTCCCCCCTACAGTACCATTCACTGGCCCGACCATGGTAATGTTGGTTCAGTCCACTTTGATTCACTGTCCATATCCACACATTCATATTCTGTCCATTTCTCGTTTGCATTCAGTCCTTCATCCTTTTTAATAGCAGTCACAACATGATTCAGTCACCCCCTACAAGTGGGATGTCCTGCACCATACTTCAGTCACCTACATCAGTAAAGGTTCAACCATTTCCATTTTTTATTTCAGTCCGTACATGACTACATTAGTGAATAGGTTGTTATGTAGTTCATTCATTAAGTTTTAGTTCACCTTTATATTTGGAATCAGTCTAGGATATAGTACATTGTATCAGTTTTTCATGGGATTTTGGTATCAATCAAATATGGGGATGTGTACAAACTGGTCATGGGTATCAGATAATTGGAGAGAATTTTTACATTGACCATCTACCATTTCCAGCTTTCAGCACCAGAACAGTAGTAGAGAACCAATACCTGTACTAAGTTAGGGTTTTCTTGTATGGCCAAAGGACCAGGAAGTATACCCTCTTGTACCACCTGGTTGAACTTTAGTTTTGTTCCAGACACCACCTAAACCAGCACCTGTTGCTACAGGTGAGTATATCCACCAAATTACTGGGAATGGCCATCCACTCAAGAGGATAGGTTAGTAGAATACCTACATGTGTTAGTGCACAGGAAGGTCAGTCAGGAGAATTGAGGAGAAAATAAGTCAAGTGTTTAGGAAAAATAAGAATGAGTCATGTGATCAGAATAGTAGCTTCAACTATGGTGGTAAGTTGGATTAAGACTGATTCTGTTATATTTTAATATGCTGGAAATCTGCCACACATGTCATATATGGTGAGATTGATTATCCTATACCACCATGGTGTCATATCCTCTGCTATGTCAAGTAAGTTAGGAATAGTATCAAGAATTAAGAGTGTGATTCCTGAAATACAACCTATACACCTACCAACTAATTTCAAATAAACCTAGAACTGCTAGATAACCAAACTAGACAGTTTGGTACTCTTAATTGATGAATTGATCATATGGATTTATAAACAGGTTATCTTGAAATCGTGAAGCTAACCTGTGAGTCCACATTAGTGGCGAGGGTTAGTAGTCATCCGTATCTTGATTCCTGAAGCTAACCTGCGAGTCCACACAAGGGGCGAGGGTTAGTAGTTATTGGTCCTCACCTGTGAGTCCATACTAGAGGCGAGGGTGTTTTCCTGAAGCTAACCTATGAGTCCACACAAGGGGCGAGGATTACTAGTTGAAGCTAACCTGCGAGTCCACACTAGGGACGAGGGTTAGTAGTTGATCAAACCTGCGAGTCTACACTAGGGGCGAGGGTTTAAGTATTCGATTTGGTTATCCGTTGACATCTTGACATGAGTTCTCTCGTCCTCGTTCAGCAGTTCATTTATGTGTAGTCAGTGTACAGATTCATGTTTTATTCATTGCTTAGTTTTACTTATTTGTTCTGGATTTTCTCTATGTATGATAAACTGTTAGAAAGGCTCATTTTTATGTATCTTGCTAGTCCTCTGAGGACCTGATGATCTCTTCAGGTTAGCCGAGTTTGAGTCAGGAGCAGACGAGAGGGTTGAGTCAACATCAGATCGCGGTGCCTTGCAGTTGAGGTTGCCTTGATTAGCAGGTTGTATTCAGTTAGTATATTTCATGTACTTTTCTCTTTCCGTCTATTGGTAGTGAATTTGTGTCCATAGGACGTGACATTGATTCTTGGATACGTTCAGTTTATATTCATTATTGCTTACTTTCATGGATATTCATTGATCTTGGTTGTGTCTTAATTTTTCTGTGGATGAGATATAGATTTCCCCGTAATTATAGATTTAGTGACTTGTGAGGACAGCGATCTACCACCGACACTATGGCGTAGGCTGGGCTTGGATACGCTTCATATCCGAAAAGCGGATACAGGTCGTGACAAGTTTTTTTGGTGGCCCATGCAGGTCCAACGTTAATCACTACGGTTACGTCACTGTATCGTCGTGAGCCTGCGAATAGGATTAGACTCATAGGATCTCATCCACGTGTCTTGACTCCTTGTTGACCTCAATTCGTGATTATTCATTAATTCCTCGACTTGCATCCTGCTTGAATTTCTTCAACGGCTAAAGTGTCTTCTTTTGTTACAGTTAAGATGGACTCTCAAGACGGAAACAACGCACCCTTGAACACTCCGCCGACTGTAGGAGGCTTCTTTACATACATGACCCCACCAACATAAGGAGGCCAGCTCATTCATATGGGCAATCAGTCGCAGCACTCGAGATTCTGCAGAGGCGACCTTCCACTACCACCACAGTTTCCTATGCGGACTCCACTACCAGCACCCGTTCTGCCATCAGCATCTGTCCCACCGCCAGGGGTTCCATGTCCAGTACCAGCCATGCACCCAGCGTCAGCGATGTATCAAGCCTTTGTCATACACCTACCGTCGGCGATGTATCCAGGTCCGACGATGTATCCATCACCTATTCTGCCTCCGCCACTAGCGCTGGACAATGTCACACTCCTCGGGATCTTCCAGCAGCAAGCCAACATGTTCTGTGACACTTTGAGAGAAGATCTTCAGATTAGATATGCTCCACGACAGCGCCATGGAACGTCCAACAACTTCATGGACCTCCGGCCCAGGGAATTCTATGGGACCGAAGGGATTCTCTATGCTGATGAATGGCTGGAGAACGTTGAAGGATACCTGAAGATGGCCTGAGTCCCAGAAGATCTGAAGATTGAGTCAGCCAGTGGATGGCTTTTTGACATCGCGCGGACGTGGTACCAAAGCGAGCCCCGCTTTTTTGCTCCAGACGTGACTTGGGAGGAGTTCAAGCGACTGTTCAAGAAGAAATTCTATCCATACGTAGCACGAGAGGCGTTGGTGAGTCAGTTCGAGCACCTGGAGCAGGGCAACCACACCGTCGACTAGTACACATCGGAGTTTTCTCACCTCAGCCGCTTCGCGGAGAACTTGGTCAGCACCCTTGAATACAAGGCGCGACAATTTAGAAAGGGACTATCTCACGAGATCCATCTAGCCATTGCCACCAGTTGAGCCGCCACTTACGAAGAGATTCTGGAAGTCGCCCAAGCTGTAGAAGAAGAGCTAAGCCACAAGCCGAAGAGGAATCGAGATGCATTCAGAGGAGTCAACGACCAATCAGCACCAGCAAAGCGTCCAAATGTCCCAAAGAAGACCACAGTACCACAGCATCAACAGCAGTCACAAGCAACCCCACGTCCAGTCTAAGATGTTCCTACCTGCCAGTATTGCTCGAAGAAAGGCCACACTTAAGAAAATTGTCGCGACAGATTAGGGTTGTGTTGGACATGTGGATCCAACCAAAACTTGTCTCACAATTGTTCGAAGAGGAACGCAAGTGCCCCACCACTACCAACCGCAGAAGGAGGGCGAGCCTTTGCCATGATCACGGAAGATGCGACAACACCGCGGGGAGCAGTTGGCGAAAATTTCTAGTAGATGCTGGCAGTAGTATAGATAGACTTATATTTAAACTTTGAATTGTTTAGGAGGAATTGAATTTCTTTATAGCAATTTGTACTAGACTATTTATTCGAGTGGATCGCAGCTCCTTAAATTTTGAGGACGAAATTTGTTTAAGGGGGGTAGAGTTGTCAACCCCTTGAACAATTTTATCCTCGCATAATTTTTTTATTTTATTTCAGTATTAGTATAGAAGCATAGAATTTCAGGCGCATCTACAGGCCATAATTCCTATACGCTTAACACTACATGTGCCAGGGGAGCTCAAACAAAGTACTTGGCACAGCAAAGAACAGCAAAAGTATAGACATCAAAAGAAGATTTTTATTTTCATATAAAAGTCTATTACATGTCTAAAGAAAGGCTTTACAAAGGAGAAATTCTACAAAAAAGAAAGATCCTAAGACTACAGCCAGGCGCAGTAAACAGCCATGCGCCCCCTAACAGGCATATCTTCCGTCAGGCACATCTCTTCAGCGTCTCCGTCAGGCGCATCTCTTCAGCGTCTCAGTCAGGTGCGTCTCTTCAGTGTCTCAATTAGGCGCATCATCAACATATACGCTCTACTTCGACCCGATCAAGTGCTGCGGCTAAAGGAGCAGCTTTGAGCATAACAAGAGCGGGCGATCAACCCCACTCTAGCAGGAGGAAGATCTCTCCAAAGCCCAAGGAAGAGGAGAGCACCGCAATTCCGATCTGCGGCTCTTTCAGCATAACGGAGATGGGACTCTAGCATCCCGATCTTTGGATGCAACAAGCACCTTCGGCCCGTTTCGGGAGCCCGCGATCCTGACTTTTGGATGTAACAGTCACCTTCACGAGTGCATACGAAGATGACTCGACGCATCTTCGCCCTGGGGAGCGTCTTGGCAACAGAATAAACTCAGGCAAAGAAGTTCATCTTCGTCGAGAAGTCAAGAGAGAGACAACAAAAACTCTCTCAAATTGTTGCTATTTGTAGGCCAGGGCAAATCAAATCCATGCGCCAAGTGGCAACCTTCCCGAAGTTAATACAATAAACTTGCATTTACGATGATGAGTTTGTCTCTTCAAATTCAGCCAAGTCAAAACGGCTATTTAAAGCACTCGAAGAACTCAACAGTCGGACCAATGAAGATGCGTCATACAAAAAGATGCGTCGGTCAGACCGTGCATCATACAGACGCGCTCATCAGCGCCAAGCGCCACATAAGGATGTGCCCCACGCGTCCCCATGCGCCTAGTGGAACGCAGATCATTGTGCCCACTCAAAGGCCCATCAACCGTCAAGAATATTAAATGCTGAAGTCTGACACGACAGCAACCATGCCTCGATAAAAGAGTAGCAACAGCTTTTACAGAAAACGAAGCGCCACTAATGTCAGCATCATCATTACTCTCCTCTGGCAATTACAAGCTACGTAGCCGATCGACCATTCGCATGCGCCTCCGCAATCATGCGTCTGAAGACTCATATGTGCCTCAAAAGCCGTGCTCTCAGACCGGTTCGTGACTCCTGAAGGTTACGAGCCAAAGTCTTCTCATGCGCCCAATCCCAGGCGCATCCTGTCAGATCGCTCACCACCAAATCTAAGATCTTTGAGCTACGGACATGCACCACGTGTCCTTTGACTCAGTTCAGCCTATGAAGTGATGCTAACTACCCAAGATCGCAGCAACCGAAAGATCCTCTCCACTGCCACGTGCCAACCACAAATGCAGCATAAAGGATTCAACCCATAAATCATGGCGCATCATCCATGCGCCCTCCTCCCGTCAGTGTCAGCCACGTGGCGTTCCCACGAACAAAGTGCATCCTATATGTGCGTGCATGAGCAGCCCAACCTGCTGCTTATAAATAGAGGGATCATTTCCTTCTTCCACACACACAGACATACAGATACGTACAGTCAAAGATAGATATAAGCAGAACATCAGAGTTATCACCCACAGAGATCGGAAGAGACACTCAACGTCTTCTTCCCCTCCGCAAGCTCTGACATCTAGAGCAATCCAGACCTTCAGAGAACCAAAAACCGTCGTCAGATCGTCAACGGAGTTAACGCATTACCACTCGCTCCATCGACACAGGACCCAGATAAAAACAAAAGTGTACTCCTAGGACAACATCAAAATCCTACATTGTAACACTGTTCTGTTTGTAATTGAAATTTCAATCAAAGATTTTAATGGCAAACAAGCTGGCGACTCTGCTGGGACCTCTTTCTCCTCTGTTGAGAAAGCTGTATCGCAATCTGATAACGTAAAGGTGGGCTCCTCCCAAAAGACACTGGTCGTACGCCTCAATCAACAGGCGTATGAGGAGTTCATCTCTGAAGGCAGCACAAGTCCTTCGAAGCGGCTGACAAAGCTGAAGAAGACTCGCCAAGTCTGGGTGCGCAAGGTCGAGTCCCTTGGCACCATCACCGAAGGGGATGCGCCGATGCAGCCTACCCTTCCCGCTGACATCCTCAGCAGCTAGGATGCGCCTGCGGGTGTAGTACATCTCTCGGGGAAACGTGGGGCTGACCACATTCCCCAACCATCTCTTTTTCAGACAAGGAAGATGCGTCGACGGAGCAGGGGTGCATCTAATGCCCTGCACATTAACTCTGGTGCGTCGCAGAAGGCTTCTATCTTTGACAGACTCACTCGCTATCATGGTAAGAAGAATTTGGACTATGAGTACTGTGCACCCCAGTAGGCTGGTACGAAGAAGTCTAAGGGAGCACGGGCCACGCGCCTCGAACGTACTATGCCAACAGTAAGTCAGAGGCATGCACTCACAATCATGCGCGTTGCCGATGGTAAACTGTACAAGGTTGACTTAGGTGCTTCTGCGCCGTAAAGGAGCCAACCTTCAAAGACCTCGTTCTGCTTGGGCTCATCCGCTGCACTTTCAACTAAGCCGTTTGAGGCAAACTCAGTGGTCTTGAACCCCCGCGCCTACATTGGTTGTACGTCTAAGGCTGGTTCAAGCCACTCTAAATATTGCTCCCCCACTATTGATCTGGGCGCATCTTTTGTGCCAGATTAGGGGGTGCAGCATTCACTTGACCACCCCGGCGCTTGGCCTTGCCATGCGCCTAATGGGGGTGTGAAGGTGGCCCTCTCCTCTAATGATTTGCGTAATGTGGTCATTCACAAACGCCGATTAGGAGAGTCGACTGACAAGCACAATGCGTCCCTCACAGGGCATACCTGTGTTGTAGTCACCATCAACTGTTGTTGCAAGACAGCAGTCCTACCATAAAGGTAGTCGATGTTCCAGCGGCTGCAATCATCAACACCCCTCCAACGTCGCCTCGGGAAGAAGGTGTCGATTGAAAAGGAACCAAAACTAAAGGTTGCTTCTTGCAACGTAATCTCTAACTCCTCGTCAATCCGAAAGGCGATTGGCAACTCCTCGACCTCGTCCTCATCCAAGAGCCAGCCGAGGAAAACTAAGACGAATGTCCCATCCTCAGGAGTGTTTGAAGGCACCCGGGGGAGAAAGAATATATCAGAGGAAGCTGGGGGTAGTCAAGCCCTTGTTGATCTTCATCCCGAAGACGAAGACATCCTCCAGAACAAAGCTGGGGTAGTCAGGCCCTTGTTGATCTTCATCCCGAAGACGAAGACATCCTCCAAAACAAAGCTGGGGGTAGTCAGGCCCTTGTTGATTCTCCTTCCGAAGATAAAGATATCCTCCAGAGCATAACTGGGGGTAGCCAGGATGAAGCTCCAGGAGAAGCTCCTCTTCTACAAGCGAGCGAGGCTGAAAGCGCAGCTTCAACCGATCCATCCACTTCCAGTCGCGTCATGACAGTATACATGACGGGAGGTGGTGATACGGAGTCAGATGCTCCACCAGCAGACCTCGTTCAACGTATGGATACTTTGGAGGGAGGACTCAAAACCCTCTCCGCCTCAATGTAAACACTAACTCAAGCAGTGTTTGAGATACGGTTAGCTTTGGCCAGGGCACCTTCCACCGGTCCTGACCCGGGGGCCAATGGAGAATCAAGTGTACCCCTTCAACGGGTATCCTTGGATACAGATCGCCGCGAAGCACCTCGGACGTCGAATCCGTCAAATGCTCAGCTGTACCACTTTTTTCGACTCCCAGCTCCACGGAAGACGTGGTCGAGATGATCAGGGACTTGCGTGAACGCTTCGAGTCCAAGAATAGACAGGAGGAGTGCTAGAAGATGGGGATTCCGCAACCATACCGCCTCGAATGGAACAAAGTGGTCTATCCACCTAAGTATAAACCACAAATGTTGACGCCATACGACGGGAAGGACTCTCCACGCCGTTATCTGACGTACTTCCAGTCTCAAACGAGACATCTTCCGAAGAAAGATGCGCTACTCACCAGCCTGTTTGTCGGGGCATTAAAAGGAGTGGCTTACGACTGGTATTGCAGTCTCCCTGACAACTCCATATCCTCCTTCGATGACTTGACGTGCCTCTTCCTCGATCGTTTCTAAGATGGAGGAAAAGACATGACGATGGCGTCCCTTATAGAGGTACGTCAAAAGGAAAAAGAAACGGTTCGAGCATTCATCGAACGGTTCAGACAAGCCTGCTTCAGATTGCCCTCGGGTATACCAGAACATGCACTCCTCTCCTCCTGCAGCATGAACATGCTTCATGCAGTTAAGCTCTGGCTCAACTCTACTCCTCCTTCCGACTGGAGTTCATTGATTATTGAAGCCGAAGCAGCTGAAAAGAAGGCATGTAATGCTCACCTTCTGGGAGTCAGTTTCCCTGCCTTTGAAGACAAAGGAAAACGGCCTGCTGCCAGCAACCCTGGATACGAGACGAAGGGGAAGCAGGCATTGACTGTCAATGCCTCTAAAGGTGCACAAGAACCTACTCAGAAGTCTCCGCTTGCACCGAGGCCAAAGGAGGTCTATTCTTTCAATGAAGAAGACACATTGCAACTCTTCGAGATGTTGAAGCAGGGTGACAAGATTAAGTTACCGGACCCGAAGTATCCCGACCAGGTTGGAAGAGTTGAATATCCAAGGTACTGTCACTACCATCGGTTTGTAGGACATCTAACTCAGGACTGCTACATCCTCAAGATTTACATCCAGCATATGATCAATGCGAATGTCATCTCCGTCGATTACGAGGAGAAGACAGTCTCGACCAACCTGGTGTCACTCCACTTCGGCACCTTGCCGCCAACCACAGCACAAGATGGCGTCGTCCCCATCCCAAAGGCAACAATAGAGGTGGTCAACCTACCACCTACCCGTGACAACGTGAGTGGACTCATCCCACTCACCACATCTCGGGGAGAGGTCTTATGGGTTCACCCAGACCTCGTCTCTGAAGTTACTCAATCGGGGGTACGCTCTACCTCCAAAACCAAGGGCAAGAAGATCAAGTCTTGCCGCATGGTTTCTTTCTTCGCGGAAGAGGCACTTTCTGTACAAACGCGTTCGCAGCAGAACGCCCAACCCGACGAAGCTGCCGTCGAGGTGGTGCCTCCCTGAACCGCCCCTGCTGCCCAGGAAGAGAGCCCATCCAGACCTCCAGCAGCCAATAAACAGAAGCACGTAGAGGCCCGTTTCGATAAGCCTTTGCGAAGGGAAAATACTTCGGGGCTAGCCAGGCCCCACAACTTCGACATACTGGCACAACTTGCCGGTACTCCTGACCGCTTATCTCTGTTTGAGCTTCTTCGTCTTTCCAAAGACTCCCGCGAAGCTCTCTGTGAAGTCTTGAAGGATACTGAGTCCTTCATCAGTCAGGATAAGCAGCCTGAGGACCTCCCAACAACATGTACATACTACCATTGTGCGGATGAGGTCATCCCAAATATAACCTTCACCCAACAAGACATGCTACTCAAGCACAACTGGCACAACAGGCCACAGTATTATACAGGGTATGTAGGCTCCGTCAAGGTGAAGAGAATTCAGATTGATCCAGGGTCTTCCCTCAGCATCATCCCTAGGACTCTGCTCTCAACTCTGGGGATCCCGATGTACCGTCTGGCACCTTCTAACACTACAATCAGCTGTTTCAATGCCAGTAAAAGTTATCCGCTGGGCAAAATCCGACTAAAATGTCTTATCGATAATCTCCGAACCGAAGTGACTTGCTATGTCGTGGACGCCGATGTCAACTACAACCTCCTGCTGGGTCGCCCGTGGCTGCACGAGTACATGGTGGTGCCATATACACTCCACCATTGTATGAAGTACGTGTCCACTAATAACATCATCCGGATAGAGTTCGCGGACATCGACCCTTTCAAGGGGGTCGAAGCCTACTTCACTGATGCTAGCTTGTATAAGTCACTCGATGAAGGGGAAGCCAATGATGCTGACGACGAAGTAAATACAGCGACGGAGCCGGACATGGAGCCAGAGATGATTCCCGACGCTCCCTTGAAAATTCGTCTCAAAGGAAAACTGCCCCAGATGCTGCCTCCCATGGCGATCAAGCTACCTGGAAAAGTACCGACTTCTCTAGGTAGAACACCCGCTGAAGCTCCTTTGAAGATACGGCTCAAAGGAAAACCACCTCAAACGTCGGTTCCCCTGGAGTCAGGCTCGGCAGACGAGTCTCGCCTCCCTCATCGAATCCCTCTGCGGGAATAGAATCTGTAGGTACCTCCCGGTCGACAGCCGGCTCGGCGTTCGCTACTGGGTCTGGGGTAGGGCTCGGCAACGGTGTAGCCGACCTCCCTTCATCATAACGAGGAGGAGAATCAGCCCTCTCCTCTGTTACAACCATGCATGTTGCTCCTACTACAGGCTCACGGATCTCTGGAGAAACGTCATCCGAAGAAGACGAACTCTACTCCACTCCACTTCCTCATCTGAAAGCACAGCTTCTGCTGGGACCTCGATACCAGAAGCCCCCACGGTAACTTATATCTCCATAGAAGTCAGATCATCAGGATTCTTCTCCACGGAAGACATCACAATCGGCGGAATGCGCTCATCAGATGAGCCCGCCACCTTTGGTTTGCTAGCACCCGATCTCGGAGCTCGGGGTCTCCTCTTTAGCGGCTCCTACAAAAAAAAGGAAAGCATATGTTACGAGAATGGTAGAATGGACCAGACTATGTGGGATGTCCTTACCTCTACAGGAGTCGATTCCGTTGACACTACCGGAGATACCGCTTTCCTCTGCCTCTTCGGTACAGAAGAACCGGCCTCCGTGTTGGCACGTCTCTTCGGGTGATCAGCCGAGGGCTCTGCCTGAATACCCCCCGTGGATACGGCAGGGGCATCTCGGTAACCAACCTCTGGCGGGCGGTACGATCCAGCCTTCGCTAACACGTTCCCAGTCATCTCTAGTTGGGTGCCGACAATGAAACTAGTCTCCCTATCATATCCGGGGGATACGGTGTTCATAGCACAATAGAATTTGGTGGCTGAGAAAAGAATCGGCGGCCGTAGATTCAGAACTGGCATGGTAAAGCGAGCTGCGGTGCATCCGTTACTGTAGTAATGCCAAGATCGTTCCCCGTCCAGCAGACTTCCAATATACCCCAGGCTAGTACTAGGGTTCTCCAACATCAACTGGGCATAGCCAAATTGACGTACGAAATGGCTCGGCAAATACGGCTCTAAGTAACACTGGTTTTTGTTCCTGTATACCAGATGAGACGGCTGGATGCTTTGTAACCAACGGAATCCCCACGGAGACAGAGTTGTTGCATCTTCACCCGAATCAGCTAAATCTTCATTTGCTTCGAAGCCGATAAAAATGGGACCAACTTTAGTGATCTCCCATCCCTGAAGGTAGGATAAAACTTTCCTACAAACAGGAACGCCCGTTTGCAGCCATTTCCACTGATAGAAATGGCAGAGGAATGCATCTCCGGTCACATGATCTTCTTCTTGGCCCGGACTCATCATGTTGGGATGGTGCAAAATCAACCACCCCATCAGATAGTGAAACGGCAGTTAGGCACGAGGAAAGTTGATGTTCTTACCTCGTTTGTGAACAACGTTACCAGCGAACTCTCGTAGACCTCGCAGCATGTTGCAAACCATCGCGGGGAGTAGAGCCAAGGGATGGCCAAAAACCAACTTCACGGTTGGCAGGATCAGGTTCTGGGTCACCCTCTCCACAAAGCCAGACCCGCCTGAAAAGACGTAATCCCGGAGCCAGATCATCAGATATGCAGCCAACACTGCCTTGGACGACATCCGATGAGTGAGGTGCCAGAAATAGTTATAAGAACGCTCGTCCGACTCCCGGTCTTCGTTTTCCTGAGGACTCTTCTCATTTAGTCGGCTCATTTCAGAGAGCACCGCAGTACTGGAGAGAGCTGGCGGAGTCGTGAACCGATAGGGATCCTTCTTGTCATGCTCAAAGACATAATCCCTCCAAGCAGTCACATGGGACTGCGCCCCGTCCTTATCCTTCTTTTGCATATAATAATGGTGACTCGCCACTTCTTTGAAGATGGCCATCATCTCCTCTTCTTTGTCCCCCAGGACTTGGAACTCCTCGTTGATCAGAAAGTACTCCTCAAAGGGTTCTGATCCCCAAGGAAGCCTCGATACCTCATACATTTCATGTAGTGCAAGTCCTAGCTCCCCCACCGGAGTAAAGAAGGTACCGGTCTGGGTATTAAACATCTCCAGGAGCACAAGAAACATATGCCTGTTGATGTCGACGCCCGCCTGGGTGGCACGGATAGCGGCAGTCAGCCCAATATCCCTGAGTTTGGTTCGAAACTTCGTCAGAACCGAGAGTGTCAGCTTGTCCCACTTGGATACGTAATGACACCAACCCTTTACCCGAAACTCATCCTTCGGGTACGATCGCTTCGATGACAGCATACGATTAACGAAAGTCGAAGCACCAAAACCGAAAGTATCGACAGGGACATCACTATAAATACTCCCTGGACGCAGAGTTCGCCAGGTGAAAGAAAACCCAGCCCGCGTGGCGGCCAAAATATCCCACTGGTTCGAGGTAGCATCGATCCTGATAGTGCCTGCCACCGCTCCCCCTGAGACGGGATTAGCTCCCATGTCATCCTCCTCTTGGAAGCAAGACGGCAGAAAGCTGTCAAAGGCCATTGACGCTCGAGCTGCTTCATGAACATGTGCACCCTTTTCGCCGAGAAGAACCAATCTTCCTTGATCTTCAGTATCTTCGTCTCAGTGGTGGTCAAACGATCACCAAACAGAAATGCAGGTTTCAAGAAAGTCACATTCTCGGACTCAGCAGATTTTAGCTTGCCGTCCTCCGTCATACTTTGAAAAAAAATAGGCGACTAATCTTGGATTCACAGCATTATTTCGGAAGGCTGATTCAGTAGGACATCCGTCTTTGCTGGGTTAATAACCTCCTCGTCGAAATCAACCCCCATTTGGCAAAGAGAAGCATCCAGAAGGACTTCATTTAGCCGGGGAATAGTCATCGATACTGACACAGAAAAGACAAAAGTTAGGCAACAAGTAAAAAAGACTTTAAAGAGACAAAGCTTCGGCACATCATCGGGGTCAAAACCCATGCGCGTTAGTAGTAAAGCTTTGGCGCATCATCAGGGCCTAAACCCATACGCGTCAGCAGTGAAGCTTCGGCACATGATCAGGGTCTAAACCCATGCACGTTAGCAGTAAAGCTTCGACGCATCATCAGGGCCTAAACCCATTTGCGTCAGCAGTGAAGCTTCGGCGCATAATCAGGGCCTAAACCCATGTGCGTCAGCGGAAAAGCCTCAGCGCATCATTAGGACAGAAGTCCATGTGCGTCAGCAACAAAGAGTTAGGGCACAGTCCGTGTGCTCCAAATTCATCTAAAAAGTTGGAAAACCACACCCACCCGTCGCCGCGGGCCAAACGTCGGCGAGAGTCACAGTGGCGACAGGAGCGTCCTCCTCGTCAAACTCTACAGGCTCTTTTCCTTTGCCTCGTCCTCTGCCAGCACCACCGCGAGGAGTTTTGGGAGCCATCTCGTGAAAAGAAGTTAAGGTTTTTTGAAAGAAAAACTCTAATGAAGAAGAAAGCAAAGAGAAGAAGAACTCTCTCTCCATCAGATGCCTACTTATAGGCTTGGGCATACGCGGAAACCGATAAAGAGTGACGTCAGCCACCGCTTGGGGTTCTGCGAAATAATAACTGCAAATAATCCAAAAAGATCATCATTAATCCTTTTTGTTTATCCCGAAGCGTTATCATTTACATTTAAACTGAAGGGAGCGTGCACCTCATCACAGATGTACGGAGCAAACATACGCCCCGAACAGTCATGCGCCCCATTGAAGACACCACCATGCTTCTTATTCAAAGTATTCCAAAACTTGACAAAAAGTTTTGAAAAGTTTGAAGGAGGTCTTGTAGAAGCATGGAATTTCAGGCGCATCTACAGGCCAGAATTCCTATGCGCTTAACACTATATGTACCAGGGGAGCTCAAACAAAGTACTTGGTACAGCAAAGGACAGCAAAAGTATAGACATCAAAAGAAGATTTTTATTTTCATATAAAAGTCTATTACATGTCTAAAGAAAGACTTTACAAAGGAGAAATTCTACAAAAAAGAAAGATCCTAAGACTGCAGCCAGGCGCAGTAAACTGCCATATGCCCCCTGCCAGGCGCATCCTCCATCAGGCGCATCTCTTCAGCTTCTCAGTCAGGCGCGTCTCTTCAGCGTCTCAGTCAGGCGCGTCTCTTCAGTGTCTCAGTTAGGCGCTTCATCAGCATATGCGCTCCACTTCGACCCCATCAAGTGCTGCAGCTAAAGGAGCAGATTTGAGTATAACAAGAGCGGGCGATCAACTCCACTCTAGCAGGAGGAAGAGCTCTCCAAAGCCTAAGAAAGAGGAGAGCACCGCAATTTTGATCTGCGGCTCTTCTGGCATAACAGAGACTGGACTCGAGCATCCCGATCTTTGGATGCAACGGGCACCTTCGGCCTGCTTCGGGAGCCCGCGATCCCGACTTTTGGATGTAACAGTCACCTTCACGAGTGCATACGAAGACGACTCGACGCATCTTCACCCTGGGGAGCGTCTTGGCAACAGAATGAAATTGGGCAAAGAAGTTAATCTTCGTCGAGAAGTCAAGGGAGAGACAACAAAAACTCTCTCAAATTGTTGCTATTTATAGGCCAGGGCAAATCAAACCCATGCACCAAGTGGCAACCTTCCTAAAGTTAATGCAAAGAACTTGCATTTACGATGATGAATTTGCCTATTCGAATTCAGCCAAGTCAAAACGGCTATTTAAAGCACTCGAAGAACTCAACAGTCGGACCAATGAAGATACGTCATACAAATTAATGTGTCGGTCAGATCGTGCATCATATAGACACGCCCATCAGCGCCAAGCACCTCATAAGGATGCACCCCACGCGTCCCCATGTGCCTAGTGGAACACAGATCAATGCGCCCACTCAAAGGCCCATCACCCGTCAAGAACATTAATTGCTGAAGTCTGACACGACAGCAACCATGCCTCGATGACAGAGCAGCAATAGCTTTTACAGAAAATAAAGCACCGCTGAAGTCAGCGTCATCATTACTCTCCTCTGACAGTTACAAGCCACGTAGCCGATCGACCATTCGCATGCGCCTCCGCAGTCATGCGCCCGAAGACTCGTATGTGCCTCAAAAGCCGTGCGCTCAGACCGGTTCGTGACTCCTGAAGGTTACGAGCCAAAGTCTTCTCATACGCCCAGTCCCAGGCGCATCCTGGCAGATCGCTCTCCACCAAATCTGAGATCTTTGAGCTACGGACATGCGCCATGTGTCCTTTGACTCAGTTCAGCCTATGAAGGTGTGCTAACCACCCAAGATCTCAGCAACTGAAAGATTCTCTCCACTGCCACGTGCCAGCCACAAATGCAGCATGAAGGATTCAACCCACAAATTATGGCACATCATCCATGCGCCCTCATCCCGTCAGTGTCAGCCACGTGGCGTTCCCACGAACAAAGTACATCCTATATGTGCGTGCATGAGCAGCCCAACCTGCTGCTTATAAATAGAGGGATCATTTCTTTCTTCCACACACACAGACATACAGATACGCACAGTCAAAGATAGATGTAAGCAGAACATCAGAGTTATCACCCACAGAGATCGGAAGAGACACTCAACGTCTTCTTCCCCTCCGCAAGCTCCGACATCCAGAGCAATCCAGACCTTCAGAGAACCGAAAACCGTCGTCAGATCGTCAATGGAGTTAACGTATTACCACTCGCTCCATCGACACAGGACCCAGATAAAAACAAAAGTGTACTCCTAGGACAACATCGAAGTCCTACATTGTAACATTGTTCTGTTTGTAATTGAAATTCCAATAAAAGATTTTAATGGCAAACAATTAGTTGTCACATACATTTGTTATGTTTTATATTAGTTTTAGTTGAAATACAAATAGAGGGTTCAAATTTGTAATAAAGGGCATTTCAGGGACCTGGGTGCAAATTGGCACTAATTCAAATCTTTTTTCGATTTGAACTCAGAGCAGCCCTCACCAAAACAAATTCAAATTCTGTTATAAACTGACCCCTTTCTATATTCAATCTCCAAATGGAAGATAACCCCAAATCCCTAAGGATCAAGCCAAGACAAAGATTTCAAATATAAATGCCTCTTAGTCGTAGGGATTCACACTTGTATCAAAATCAAATTGGAGATTTAAAGTCGACAGATGTAGATAAAACCAGAACTCAAATTTGAATCCTCCCGGGATTCAAATTCAGGAGTTATCACCTGCACTCACAAGCATTCTTATCAAACCTGTGTATTTGTATATAAGGGGGGAGCAATCAGTTAATCTCATCTCTAAACCCTAACTATTTTGTGCCTCTTGTATTGGTGAAACATCCGCTGATTCAAGGGAGTTCGGCAAGAATAGGACACCGATTCTTCAATCAGGTAAACCCTTCTCTACATCCACTATGTTTAATGACTCCTTGAACATCAGTTGATTTATTATAATTAATAAGGAGCATAGGTATTTGATTAAACTCCTGTTAAGAACCAGTAGTATGAAACTCTTAGCCTGCACAATGGGCACCTATACCTTACTGGGGTATCGGATGGTGTCACATAATATGTGTACCATAACTGGAGTATACCAGCAAGGGACATCCTGAGAACTAGTTGGCTAAGACACACATACATGTTAAGTTACTCTGACATAAAGGTCATGTATATCACATACTAGTTGCACCTGGGGATGTCTGTACTTAGAGGGAGTAGCTTAGCAAGATACAAGTAGACATGAACTGTCCTGGTTAGATGCCTCCTTGTATCTAATAGATCTTCATAAGATTTGACCTTCCTTTGTATCAACTTGACAATGACAACACGGACCTTCCTAGCATCAAATTAGCTTTGACACGAAAACCTTTTCTTTGGACAGCAATTTAATGTGGAGTCAAGCATGACAACTGGTAGGCTACCTTGAGGCAAGAGCCTTGCATATAGGGTTAAAATACAGTACAGTAGCAATAGGTTGATACTCCCATATGATGTTTTCATAACTGAGGATCAAACCTTAGTAACTTAGGCCGTGACCATTGGAAGAGCAGGACAGGTATGTATAGAATCAAATTCGATTCTAGTTAGATGTCCTGGTTAGATGTCTCCTTGTATCTAATAAATCTTTTGTCAGTTTTTAGCAACTACCTTAGAATTTTGGGGGTTCTCAATGTCTTAAAGGACATCAGCTTCTGTTTGGTCTTCAACATTGTTATCTTATTTTTGGTCCACATGGTATATTATTTCAGTCTCTGTCCCTTGGTATCTTTTTTGAATCAGTTCACCTCTTTTTATATATTTATCTATCCCTATGTTTGATTTAGATCTTGAGCACATTTTTAGTCCACATGTGATGTGCCAAGTGTTACAGCCATCTGACCTTGTTTTAAGTCATTAAACAATATAGGTCCAGTCCCTAACTTCATAGTGCATAGCCTATAAGTTAAGTCCCCTGTTTCTCCTTAGTATCAATCATTGATGCTTGGTGTCAGAGTGTGTAGGCTAGGCCATACCTATATTGGTTGTTTCATTGTAGTTACCTACCTCTTAGTATATTAGTTTCCCCCCCCCCCCCCCACAGTACCATTCACTAGCCCGACCATGGTAATGTTGGTTCAATCCACTTTGATTCACTGTCCATATCCACACATTCATATTATGTCCACTTCTCATTTGCATTCAGTCCTTCATCCTTTTTAATAGCAGTCACTACATGATTCAGTCACCCCCTACAAGTGGGATGTCCTGCACCATACTTCAGTCACCTACATCAGTAAAGGTTCAACCATTTCCATTTTTTATTTCAGTCCGTACTTGACTACATTAGTGAATAGGTTGTTATGTAGTTCATTCATTAAGTTTTAGTTCACCTTTATATTTGGAATCAGTCTAGGATATAGTACATTGTATCAGTTTTTCACGGGATTTTGGTATCAATCAAATATGGGGATGTGTACAAACTGGTCATGGGTATCAGATAATTGGAGAGAATTTTTACATTGACCATCTACCATTTCCAGCTTTCAGCACCAGAACAGTAGTAGAGAACCAATACCTGTACTAAGTTAGGGTTTTCTTGTATGGCCAAAGGACCAGGAAGTATACCCTCTTGTACCACCTGGTTGAACTTTAGTTTTGTTCCAGACACCACCTAAACCAGCACATGTTGCTACAGGTGAGTATATCCACCAAATTACTGGGAATGGCCATTAACTCAAGAGGACAGGTTAGTAGAATACCTACATGTGTTAGTGCACAGGAAGGTCAGTCAGGAGAATTGAGGAGGAAACAAGTCAAGTGTTTAGGAAAAATAGGATTGAGTCATGTGATCAGAATAATAGCTTCAACTATGGTGATAAGTTGGATAAAGGCTGATTCTGTTATGTTTTTATATGCTGGAAATCTGCCACACATGTCATATATGGTGAGATTGATTATCCTATACCACCATGGTGTCATATCCTCTGCTATGTCAAGTAAGTTAGGAATAGTGTCAAGAATTAAGAGTATGATTCCTGAAATACAACCTATACACCTACGAACTAATTTCAAATAAACCTAGAAATGCTAGATAACCAAATTAGATAGGTTGGTACTCTTAATTGATGAATTGATCATATGGATTTATAAACAGGTTATCTGGATCTCGATATGGATTCTCAATCCGTAACCACAGCTCAGGACCACAGGCAAGTATACCTTGCCTTTCTTTACAGCTTTATTTACATGCACTATCTTTCATTATTCAGTTCTTCTCATTATTGTTGACATGTACTTCCATATCCTGTTTATATATTTAATCATTGCTATATAGGCCATGTTCTCAGCTAACTTGGTGTCTTATTGGTCGTATTCACTTGTTCCTTGATTGAGTCATGTTATGGGTCGAAAAGTCATAAACTAAACTGTTACATCTTCTTATCTTGAAATCGTGAAGCTAACCTGCGAGTCCACATTAGGGGCGAGGGTTAGTAGTCATTCGTGTCATGATTCCTAAAGCTAACCTGCGAGTCCACACAAGGGGCAAGGGTTAGTAGTTATTGGTCCTCACCTGCGAGTCCACACTAGGGGCGAAGGTGTTTTTCTGAAGCTAACCTGCGAGTCCACACAAGGGGCGAAGGTTAGTAGTTGAAGCTAACCTGCGAGTCCACACTAGGGGCGAGGGTTAGTAGTTGATCAAACCTGCGAGTCCACACTAGGGGCGAGGGTTTGAATATTCGATTTGGTTATCCGTTGACATCTTGACATAAGTTTTTTCGTCCTCGTTCAGCAGTTCATTTATGTGTAGTCAGTGTACAGATTCGTGTTTTATTTATTACTTAGTTTTACTTGTTTATTCTGGATTTTCTCCATGCATGATAAACTGTTAGAAAGGCTCATTTTTATGTATCTTGCTAGTCCTCTGAGGACCTAATGATCGCTTCAGGTTAGCCGAGTTTGAGTCATGAGCAGACGAGAGGGTCGAGTCAGCATCAGATCGCGGTGCCTTGCAGTTGAGGTTGCCTTGATTAGCAGGTTGTATTCAGTTAGTATATTTCTTGTACTCTTCTCTTTTCGTCTATTGGTAGTGGATTTGTGTGCACCGGACGTGACATTGATTCTTGGATACATTCAGTTTATATTCATTATTGCTTAGTTTCATGGGTATTCATTGATCTTGGTTGTGTCTTAATTTTTCTGTAGATGAGATATAGATTTCCCCGTGATTATAGATTTAGTGACTTGTGAGTTATAGACACCGTTCTACCGCCGATACTGTGGCGTAGGCTGGGCTTGGACACGCTTCGTATCCGAAAAGTGGGTGCGGGTCGTCATAAATTTCGAGAAAGCTTTAGATTTCTGATCAGTCATATGGCGGCCAGAGAATAGAGGATATATATGGGCTACGGCAGGAACCATGATTAGAAATTAGGGTTACGCCTCCTAACGGATCTGGATATCCCGTGTTTAGCCCGAACACACAATCCAGGCCCATTAACAATAGCTCGGTCCACTAATGAGCTATTGTTGCACTACCTCCCTAATCCCAAATTATGTTTGTGGGCTTCTTTTATTATATGCTCGTT
Organism: Iris pallida; assembly: GCA_029216955.1. Lineage (NCBI taxonomy): Eukaryota > Viridiplantae > Streptophyta > Magnoliopsida > Asparagales > Iridaceae > Iris > Iris pallida. Next base: position 2,215,643 of record JANAVB010025400.1, on the reverse strand, counting down.
TGGCTCCCCATGTTAAGATATCGAATGTCCGTCGATCAAATTAAGTTACTGACAACTATATTGATTCGACATCTTTTATCCTTAAGTAGTACCGCTCAACTTTATTTGTCATGTCGGATATAATCCACCTGCAGGATTTACATAACAATCCTGATGAGCTCCTTAAGGGGATATCATCAACCTGATGTATCGGGACATGGATTCCATTTATAATCAACAACCCATCATACATACAATGTTATTACCCAATTCATAGAGGTTGTTGACCCATAATAAATCTCACTCTTTCATAAGTCAAAGTAATGTACACTGCATATACATGTATGTTATTATATCCGGATTAAGAGCACAAGCATCCATAATAACAGAGGTGTTTGTTCACTTATATAGTCAGTACAAAGAGAACAACCTCAAGTGGTCCTGTTCAATACACACAAAGTGTACTAGTGTAAACCTATAGTCAAGATAGACTAATAAAAGATTACACTACAACCTTTCCAATAGATTGTCCAAGTCCATCTAGGTTGTGAACTATTTATATACTCTATAGAGAACTGATAATAAGATCTTCTGTGTGACACCACACACCATATTATCTACAATATAGAATATCAGATATTTGCATTAACACTTGCAAAAATACAATATGCAAATATTTGCCCATATGATTCTCATTCAAAATTTAAGGAAATAAGGTTACTACAAAAGTGATGCTTTTAGTATATAATCCTAACAACTTTAGCGTGGGCAATTATAGCGGACAGAATATGCTATAGAAGGCTTTCTATAGCGTTCTGCGCATACTATTTTAGGCCATATTGGTGGAAGTGCATGGTTTCCAACGATAGCATCCTCCTTGGCCTCTCCATAGACCTCGTTAGTGCTGACATGAATGAACCTTCTGATCTGACCGATAACCTTACAAGCCTCGAGGAGGACATAGGTGCCGTATATGTTGTTCTTGGTGAACTCGAAGGAGTTGCCAAAGAAGTTGACATCCATATGGGTCTGGGCCGCGAAGTGCATGATAGTGTCGATGGATTCAGTAACGAGGATGTAGTTGACAAGGTCGGTGCTCGCAACGTCACCCTTAACGAATTTGAAATTTGGGGAGGCTCACGACGGCTGGAGGTTTTTCAAGTTGGAGCAGTAGTCGAGCTTGTCAAGATCGACAATATCTAGGATAGTTCCGAACAAGACGGTTGGTGTCACTCCCCGTTACCGGAATACATAAATTTTTGATTTTTTTATATATGGTATCTGGCACCTGTATCTTGATTGTATGTACCATGTATTTGTAACTGGCCATGGCATAGAACAGTATCTCGTCGCGGATTAGTATGCCACCTCTTGTCCTTGTTTGGTTGTAGCCGTGGTTCACTGCTTCAATGATAAAATTTCTGAACCGTGTTGTGGTTAGAATTTTATTTAATTAATTTAATTAGTTGTATCATGTAGTCTTTAACATGTCATTAGTCATATGGTTTAGAGCATGCTTAAGCTTAGGGTTTCTTTGAGTCAACCCTCATTCCCTATATATATTATCTTCCTCTTTCTCTCTCCTCATTCACTCTTTTATTTATTTTCCTCAAGCAAATATTTAGGCAAGTACACCTTGCACCAAATGGAGAGATTCTTGCATTTTTTATTTTTTTATTTTACTTTGATATGAATTATCTATATTGTTCTTCTCATCATCCTCTACAAGTTTAGTTCTTGGAGTTTTTAATTTTAATGGCTAGTTTTGTGTAGATCTAAGTTTCTAAAAATAGTATTTAATGGATTTTTATGGTTTTGATCTATCAAACTTGGTTGTTTTCGAAAACTAATGGTCCTATATTGTAGGAAATTTGATTCTACCAAATTTTGACCTTTAAAAAGTTAGATTTCGATTTGTTTTGAGGAAGTTATGTTCAAAATAATATTTAGACATTTTCTAGTTCATCTGTCCTGGTTCTGGTAGGGACGATGAATAGTGTCACAGGAATAGTGTCGCAGGAATAAATAGTGCCGTATGGATGCATAGTGTCACATGGATGCATAGTACCGCTGGAATGAATCGTGCCGTATGGATGCATAGTGCTGTAGGAATGAATAGTACCGCATGGATGAATTATGCCGCATGAATAAATAGTGTCGTATGGCTTGCATTGTACCGCAGGCTTGCATAGTGCTGCAGGAATGAATAGGGCTGTATGGATGCATAGTGCTGCAAGAATGAATAGTATCGCATGGATGCATAGTACCGCAGGAATGAATAGTACCGTATGGATTAATAGTGTCGTATGGCTTGCATAGTGCCGCATAGTGCCTATTTTGGCTATTTTTGGCCGTTTTATGCCCTATTTGGCTGATTTATGGCCAGATTTCTCCCAAATCCCAACATGAAAGTTGTAGATCTTTGTCTTGGCTTCAAGGATCCTCATGTCTTACTTTAACAAGAATTTATATGTGACTTTTATGTCACGAGGGGTCCGTGTGACTTCCTGACTTGATCGTGTTCCTGATTTGATTACCTGTATACATGCTGGTACCTATTCTAAGTGTGTATTGAGATACAATTTTAGTATGCCCTACGGTGCTATTTAATGAGTACACTGAGATGTGACTCTACGTGCTAAGTGATCATTCGTGTTATATGTCGATACAAGGTCCAGCACAGTCATGGTAATTGGTCAGTAATAGTATCGTAGTATAATGATTGTTGTTTGATGCATTACACTAAGCATGGATCTAGATTGAGCCGATATGGATTCATACTTAGGGTACACGTACTATGGTACGACATGTAATTCCAATATCAAGATTGGGTTAATCTAAGCAACTTAAATCGGTAGAAGCATTGGAAGGGAACAGAATCTCGAGATCGTGCCATACTAGCCACCCCAGGTCCAGTCCTGATATGTCTGGTTGGCCGCCACAGATATGGTTTGATTTGCCTATAGCGGATGTCTATATTCGACTCATATGTGCTATGTGTTATATGTTTCAGCACGGTGGCCTTACGGGGGACCGGTGCATAATCAAAGTGCTACGCGTGTATGTATATTATATGGTTTGGCTAGCCCTGTTGGGTTGACACGATCTGAGGATTCCTTTATTGTATTACTGGGATAAGCCAGATAAATCATAGAAAGCCGTAGGATTGATTGGCCGCTTGTATGCCGACTTGTTTGTGATATGTTTTCTTCTGTTAACAACTGAGGAACATGGACTATCGTGGTACGTGGTCCAACCCATGTCCTTGTTTGGTTGTTGGGTTAGGCTATTATGCTGCGATAGGCTACGGACCAAAGTCGCGAATCAGAAGTCCTTCACCTGCCCATGGTTATTGGATATATCTTATCTCAGCATTATATTGGCACCGTTTGCTCTTGTTTGGTTGTTAGGGTGTCGTATTGTCTCGATGATATAGTATAAGCCTATAACTCGTGAATCAGGTCTTATTTTACTTATTGGGTTTTGTCTTATTCATTATGTGATCCTTTGTGGTACTTGCTATTCGGGGCCTGACCCCGCTGGTTTTGTTTGGCCAGATCTCGTAGCAGTGTCAGAGGATTCAGCCTTTTACCCGAACAATGGTGCACACCAGGAGTATGGGTACCAGGGTCCATGAGTGGGTTTCTTCTTCACCGTTCTGATATCTTCTATTTTATACTTTGCATTTAGCCACCGGCAACTATTTAGCCGGCAGTTCTGGACATTTAGTTCCTCACATAATTGTAATTAAATCAGACTGTAGCTGACTATAATTATGTACTATTGACTCTCGTTACTAGCTTATCATTTTGTATAGCTAGGCTCATGAATCATTTTGATGAAGCATCAGGGATACATTACTGCTTTGTCTTATATGATTATTATTTACTGCTTCTTGTTTTGATTGATTGAGATATAGGTACTCTGTGAGACCATAGGAGACTTGATTGTAGCATGCACCCCCTATTCTCTTGACAGCCACGATCACCGTATGACGTTTATATACCTTATATGGAGTAGCTGGCCTAGTCCATCTTAGTATTCCGGTATTGGGGCGTGACAAAGTTTTATTGGTGTCTCATGTAGGTCTATTTTTCAGACTTGTGGGGTGTTGCGATTATAGGAGTCTAAATCAAAACATGTTTCCCTTGATCTCCTGATTCATCTTCTCTTTCTCCCATCTTGATTGCTAACTTGATTATCATCCTCGATTCCTTTTCGTCCTGTCTTTTGATACCTTGTATCCTTTCCTTTAGGGGCACATCATTCTCGGCTATTGGAGGGGCCGGCATGGGAGAGAATCCAGTAGAGCAGGGACCAGTTGGAGATCAGCAAGGGGTAGCCCCTCTACCTGGACAGATCCATATCGAGAACGTTACTCAGCATGAGCTAGTTGAGCCACAAAGGCCAGAGGTTCCCGTACCTCTAGTGATACCGGTAGTACCAGTAGCACTAGACGTACCGACACTATTACAGATTATCGGAGGGTTATTGGAGACCCAGCAACACCAGACGGCAGCCCAACAGCAACAACAGACCCAGCAGCAAAAACAGAATGTATTACTGAATCAGGGGTTACAGCTAGCTCTTGAGAGGAGTGTCCGGAATGATTCAAGAGCGTCAGGGTTTTGCCGACTTAACCCGAGATACTTTGACGGCACGGAGGACGCCATTACCGTGGATGCTTGGCTTCAGGATATTGAGGCCATATTGACAGCAGCTAGCAAAGGTTCCAGCCGAAGAGAAGGTTGACTTGGTCAGACTGTTACTTCAGGATCTCGCCCGCAACTGGTGGGAATCAGAAGAGGTTGGAATGAGGCATCATGTTCCTTGGAATAGCTTCAGTACCAGTTTTAAGGCTAAGTACTTTGGCGTGGTATCTCGGTATGAGCTTCAGCAGAGATTTATCAGCCTCAAGCAGACTGGTAGGACGGTGGATGGTTATGCAGCGGAGTTCTGCAGGTTTAGTAGGTTTGCTCAGATGAGTGTGACGACAGTGCCAGAGAAGGCTATGAGGTTCCAGCAGGGACTTCACTTAAAGATTTTGCAGTTGGTCGAGGGGCACGACTACCAGACATTCGATGCAGTATTGACGACGGCTCGGAGGCACAAGCTTACTATTCAAAGGTTATCAGCAAGGACTGTAGGCCAGAAGAGGTCTCATACGCAGAGTACGGGGAGAGAAGGAGCAGTACCTCGGACGTCAGCACCAGCCCCTGGCGTCCGTATTTGTGATACAGTACCGGTCACGACAGTTGTGACTACACCAGTTCGACAGCAGCAACCGAGGCACCAGCAATGTCAGGAAGCACCAGTGGGTTGTACTTATTATGGTTAGGGAAGGTACACTCAGAAAGTGTGTCGGTCAGCGAATGGGCAGTACTTGAGGTGTGGAGGTTCAGACCATCGGATAGCTAGGTGCCCACAGATACAGAGGCCAGGAGGGCTAGCTCAATAGTTTTTGGCATTGCCAGCTCCAAAGGTAGCACCATATCAAGGGCCAATACTAGCAGTGAGGCCACTAGCCCAGCACCTATTACTGACGCAAGCTCAGATGTACCGACAAGTACAACATCAGGCAGGGCTGCAGAGGCCGCAGCAGCAGGGCCAGGGAAGGCAGCAGCAGAGAGTCCAGCAGGAGCAGAGGTAAATAGAATTTGGAGTATTAGAGCAGAGGTTGGCCGAAGGCGATCAGATTATGGGTAAGTTTTCAGTATTATTCATTAAAATTCCTTAAGTTATATATTCGAATAGTGAAGGCGACTTTCTCGTCTCACTCATCTGCTCTCGTATCATGTGGTACGTGATATTCATCATATGTCTTGATTACGAGAGTACGTCCTGGGCAGAGTCTCGTTCTTGATTAAGTCATTGGTACCGACTTATCTCAAGCGTTGGCCCTTGTCCACTTTGGAAGTCAGTGTAGGACCTCGAGGACGAATTCCTACCCAACTGACTCGGGAGGTATATTTTATTCGTATGTCTCGGATCACTTTCCTTCTAAGGTATAATTATTGTTTGTGCTTTTACTTAATTGTTCTTTCTTTCGTAATCTGTTCATGTGCCATGTATTGTTTGATAACTATGTTTGCTATATGTCATGAGTGTATTTTGTGATCTGAGAGGGTGCTCGACTAGCCTTATCAAAATTTCGAGGACGAAATTTTTCTAAGGAGGGTAGAGATGTCACTCCCCGTTCCCGGAATACGTAAATTTTTGATTTTTTTTGTATATGATATCTGGCACCTGTACCTTGATTGTATGTATCATGTATTTATAACTGGCCATGGCATGGAACAGTATCTCGTCGCGGATTAGTGTGCCACCCCTTGTCCTTGTTTGGTTGTAGGCATGGTTCACTGCTTCGATAATAATATTTCTGAATCGTGTTGTGGTTAGGATTTTATTTAATTAATTTAATTAGTTGTATCATGAAGTCTTTAACATGTCATTAGTCATATGATTTAGAGCATGCTTAAGCTTAGGGTTTCTTTGAGTCAACCCTCACCCCCTATATACATTCTCTTCCTCTTTCTCTCTCCTCATTCACTCTTTCATTTATTTTTCTCAAGCAAACATTTAGGCAAGTACACCTTGCACCAAATGGAGAGATTCTTACATTTTTTATTTCTTGATTTTACTTTGATATGAATTGTCTATATTGTTCTTCTCATCATCCTCTACAAGTTTAGTTCTTGGAGTTTTTGATTTTAATGGCTAGTTTTGCGTAGATCTAAGTTTCTAAAACTAGAGTTTTATAGATTTTCATGGTTTTGATCTATCAAACTTGGTTGCTTTCAAAAACTAATGGTTCTATGTTGTAGGAAATTTGATTCTACCCAATTTTGACCTTTGAAAAGTTAGATTTTGACTTGTTTTAAGAAAGTTATGTTCAAAACAATATTTGGACATTTTCTAGTTCATCTATCCTGGTTCTGGCAGGGACGATGAATAGTGCTACAGGAATAGTACCGCATGGATGCATAGTGCCACAGGAATACTGCCATAGGAATAGTACCGCAGGAATGAATAGTGTCGCATGGATGCATAGTGCCGCATGAATGAATAGTGCCGTATAGATGTATAGTGCCGCTGGAATGAATAGTGTCACATAGATGCATAGTACTGTAGGAATGAATAGTACCGCATCGATGAATAGTGCCGCATGGATGAATAGTGCTTCATGGCTTGTATAGTGCTGCAGGCTTGTATAGTGCTACAGGAATGAATAGTGCCGCATGGATGCATAGTGCCGCAGGAATGAATAGTGCCGCATAGATGCATCGTGTCGCAGGAATGAAAAGTGTCGCATGGATGAATAGTGCCGCATGGCTTGCATAGTGCCGCATAGTGCCTATTTTGGCTATTTTTGGCTGTTTTATGCACTATTTAGCTGATTTGTGGCCAAAATTTCTCCCAACTCCCAACAAGAAAGTTGAAGATCTTTATCTTGGCTTCAAGGATCCTCATGTCTCACTTTAACCAGAATTCATATGTGACTTTTATGTCATGGGGGATCCGTGTGACTTCTTGACTTGACCGTGTTCTTGATTTCATTACCTGTATACGTGCTGGTACCTATTCTAAGTGTGTATTGAGATACAATATAGTATGTACTGTGGTGCTATTTAATGAGTACACTGAGGTATGACTCTACATGCTAAGTGATCATTCGTATTATATTTCAATACAAGTATACCTTCCAGCACAGTCATGGTAATTGGTCAGTAATAGTGTCGTGGTATAATGATTGTTGTTTGATGCATTACACTAAGCATAGATCTAGATTGAGCCGATGTGGATTCATACTTAGGGTACACGTACTATGGTACGACATATAGGAGGATGACCATGTGACCACGTCATGTAATTCCAATATCAAGATAGGGTTAATCTAAGCAACTTAAATCGGTAGAAGCATTGGAAGGGAACAGAATCTCGAGATCGTGCCATACTAGCCACCCCAGGTCCTGTCCTGATGTGTCGAGTTGGCCGTCACGAATATGGTTTCATTCGCCTACAGCGGATGTCTATATTCGACTCCTATGTGTTATGTGTTATACGTTTCAGCACGTTGGCCTTACAAGGGACCGGTGCATAATCAAAGTGCTACGCGCGTATATGTATATTACATGGTTTGGCTAGCCCTGTTGGGTTGACACGATCTGAGGATTCCTATATTGCATTACTGGTATAACCCAGACAAATCATAAAAAGCTGTAGGATTGTCACGACGCGCACCCTATTTAGGGGCATGAGCACGTGGGTACGTCCAGCCTACGCCGCAGTATCGGCAGTAGAACGCTGTAAATGTCATCTAGAATATATAGAATCTAAGACACAATAATATAAACTGTCATCTCCGTATGGAGGAATATAATCACCACTCAATCACATAATCTAAGGAAGATAAGCACGATGATAAAGATAAAAGATAAAGATGAAGTAAATAGTCTAAAATAGTGCCGAGCCACAATCAGAAGTTCAAAATTTAAAGACATCACAAGATCCCAAATAAATACTATAAGTGTCAAAGTATCAAGCATGGAATATGGTCCAGACAATATCTAACTAAACTAAGTCACTACAGGCGGTGCGTCCTCTATGAGCACTGGGTCCACAGACTGGTCCTGGTAGTAGACTCTATCAATGCCAAACCTATAGTAGGTCGGGCAGTCTGCATCTAAATCCTCTAAAAAACAACGGAAGTTATCCTGTCAGGATATGAGCAAGTACAAACACCAACAACAGTTCCATGTAAATTGACAAATACTATAAGAGACAATCATAATGAAATATAAGATGAAATGTCAAGACTGAAAGTAAACAGTACAAGAGAACTGGATATCATGTCATGTGTGAGATATAAGACAAAACTGGAATATAAACAATGGAAAGTAATCTGAGGTATGATGTAAACATAAAAAATAAAGTGCCATGAGATATTAGAGCGTTATGTGATCGGCTTGGGTCAAGATCAGGCTGTTCTATTTGACCGACTATGCACAGGTAGTGTAATAGTATAGGGATCAGGCCGGTCAAAATGGAAAGCTATACACAAGTAGTATAAGGTCAGGTTACACCCTACGTGTGGTGAGGGTGGAGCTATGCACAAGTAATAAACAAGTAGGGGTAATGATCATATAACCTCTAATAACTCCCCATCCCCGAATAGTATAATGGATCCAGACATGACAGGTCATGACACGGGATTCGAAGAGCAGGGGGTCAGCCCACTTCCAAATCGGTGTCTATACAAGTACAGGAAACAATATCGAACAATGTACTCATATACCAGGTAAACCGAGAATGACATCTCATGACGAGATTCAATGTATACTAGTCCGTGTATCCTCGTGTCGAGTGTAACCCTACTTTTCTGAGTTCCTATGATTTAGGTTATCAAATTTTGTTTTGATATTAAATTAGAAATTTATTATTTTATTATGCATTTGAAATCCTTTGGCTTATATTGGGTTTCACCCTAGGCCCATTTCTCCCTGGGTCTATTTCCTTCTTTGGGGTGGTACTCTTAAACTTATGTTAACTTTTTCCAAATTCAATTTCAGAAGGAAGATTAGTTCCTTCCCTCTTTTTTTGATTCCATCAGTTGAGAAACTAATTTGAATTATTTTTTCTTTCTAACAAACTTTCCAACGGTTCCCTTCTATTTTCGAAATCTTAATTTCAACTTCCTATTTAAAGCTCATTGCTACCTCATCCTTCAATTGAACAATTCTCCAGAGAGAGCAGAGCTCACACTTTCTCTTCTTCTTCTCCAACCTAAATTTTTTAACAATAGTGGCGAAGGGCGAGTCGAAAGCTAGGCGGAGCTATCAGCAGTGACGAACGTTTATTCTCCACGACGGCGTACAGCGGAGGATCAATCTAAGTCCTGGCGACCAGAGAGTCATCCTTCATATTTTTTGTCCTGATCTAATTGCTCTTGATTCAACTCACTATTTGATTCATCTATTGATCTAATTCGTAGTCCTCGGTGAATTATTCCTCGTGGACGAATTTCCATGAATTTCTGAGAATTGTTCGAGCGGAGTTAAACCAGTCTAGATCGATTGATCGGAGTATCGATCACAGATCAGCGAACAAATTCAGGTGAGTCGATCTGGATGAACGTTTATTCATCGCTATTGTTCTTAAATCTGCGATTCCTTCCTAAACTTCTTGCTGATTGATGGATCCATGAGATCTGTATTTTTTTACACTTTTATTTTGATTTCAAGAGAAGCAGGGAAGTTTGAGAAAGAATCTCGTATAGCTGACCCCTTCTTGTTTGTGTTTATGTCTGAGTAGGATTTCACTGAGCTGGACATAAGAAATTGTGTCCGATCTAGTGGATATATTGTTGCTGCAGATTCTATTCTTTCCAGGTATACCCTACTAATTTTAGATCAGTAAGATTAGTAGCAATTGGAAAATTATAGTAGTTTATGTTTTTCCTTGATTGAGTATCACACTCAGCTATGATCGACTGGATTTTGTGTTCAGTTCATGTCTGGACAGGGAATGATTGCAATCCATTTTAATTTATGAATGAACTAATTTTCAATTGATGAATGTTTGAATTTGAGACTGCATATGTAGTGTTTGGTTTAGAATGATGAACCTGGGATTTCATATCAGTATAGTCACTGAACTTGGGATTTCATGTCAGTCTAAATTCCTGCATGGTTAGCTAATGTTTCCTATCAGTGATTATTCGGGTTTCATAATTCATATCAGTAGTCCAGATAGTGTTTGTAACTCAATGATTTACTGGTTTTTCTTTCCTGATTTTAGAGTTTAGCCTTGTTTTAGTTTGAATTCTCTGATTTCAGAACTGAGTATTGATTCATATTGGTAAACTGAGAACTTAAGTATCAATGGTAGGGTTTTCCATATCAGGATTGTATACTTATGTTTCTTCTAAGTATCAATTTCTAGTTGGCAATTTTGATTTCTTATGAATGACTTTAGACAAACCTGTCTATTGCTATAAATCTGGGTTTGGAAATCAGGCTGTTAATTAAATTTTTCCTGTAGGAGAGTTATACTCCTGAGAATCTGTCACTAGTAAACTTTTGATTGAGGATTTTAGTTATGGCAGTAAGGTAACTGTAGACTGTGACATATTCTTCAAGGAGATTAACATTGTGTCTTAATCATTGCATGGCAACTTTCGAATTGTTCCAGTTTGGTTGTGGGTTAAATTCAGCCTGGCAAATAGAACCAGTTGACTGAATGATTAGTTTTAAGGAGTTAATTTAGAAGTTTGACTTGGTTTCAAAAGTCTTTGCAGCCTTCTGTAGACAAGGTTTTCCATGTATAAACTGAGTTGCAAATGGTTACCTGGTGTATCAGTGAGCTTTTGTTCCAAAACACCTTGGCTGAATGTTGTTTTTATATTAAAACTCACTCGACAGATCAGTTAGACAGAGGGAGTCTGGTTAGTGAACTAAGATTTCATGACAGTTTGGTTCAGCAATGAACCTAGAGATTCATATGTATTGTCTTGATAGATCAGTGAGTCAGGGGACTGTTTAATGACAAGAACTAGGAACAAATGTATCAGTGCTTAACACTGAATCTGAGTTTCATATCAGTCCATGGTTCAGTGATGAACCTGGGACTCCTGTGCAATACTTTGGTTCATTCCATTGAACCTGAATACATATGCAATACTTTGGTTCATTCTATTAAAATTTGAATACCTGTGCAATGATTGGTTCGTTTTATTGAATCTGAGATTGCATATGCAAACTGATTCAGTCTAGTGAACCCGAAACCAACATAATACAAGTTGATTCAGCCTAATGAAGCTGAAACTGCATATACAGTATTGGGTAGATGATTCCTGAGACACATAGCAGTGTCTGTCTTTGCATCTGAGAATTCATATTAGTATTTTATCAATGAACTTGAGATCTATACATTGTCTTTTAAGGAACTTGGGAATTGGTTAGGAAACCTTTCAATAGGAACTTAGCTCACTTTATAAACAGTTATATGGTCCACCCTTAAATAGATTTTATAAGTCATCTGTTTGTAATTTCAAGTATCACTGTGGTTTAAGACTTTCCTTTAGCCTAACTCAAGGCTAAAGTGAGTAAAAGTTGTCCATTAGGTTTATTTTCCAAACAATGTTAGTTAGCTTTACATTCTAATTATTAGTTAACTAATAGTTATAAGGAATAATTGTAGGAAGTTTAATGTTGAATAGTTAATAAATGGGCTTAACCAAATAACATAGCTTGTAGTTAGGCATGTTTAGAACTGCAAGATACAAATTTAGAGCTTGTTTAGTTATTAATCAGCTTTTACTCAATAAACCAGGAGGACGTCCAGTTCTACTTCCTACCCTTGATCACCCGGAGCAAGGTAAGTACTTTTTTATGGTCTTGTGCATTTATATTTCTTGTACTCTTCCTGTGACACGTCATGACACGATATCCTGTACTCTTGTATTCCTGTTCTTGTACTTACTTGTGTTGGGTGGGAAAATACACTAGCTATGTGACCAAACTCGGGTTACTATATTCATGTAGATAGCTTAGGCCTCGCATCGTGCACGCGGGCCCTAAGCAGTACCGTATTCATGTACTCATGTACATGCTCCTGTACTCACCCCAGCCGATCACATAGGCTAGTTGTATTTCAAACATTATGCACATGTCATGTCTTGTACTTTATTTTCTGTACTTGACATTCATGTACTTTTATGTTCTTTCTTGTACTTTATAGTTCATGTTCTCCTGTACTCATTTCCATATCATGATGTTCTTGTTCATTACCTAGAACTGTACTTTGCTCCGCTCCTGACTGGATATGTTGCAAGTGTACTTGCAGGATATCATTCTAACATATGGGCCAGAGCCCGGGACATTAGCTGAGCAGGATGGAGACAAGACTTAGCTAGAGGCTTCAGGTTTAGACTGTTTAGCTTTACTCCTAGATATTGTTTTAGAGTTCATAGTACATTTTATTCCTGATGACTAGTACATTTATGTTATATGGATTTATGGATTATGGTGATCGTTCTGGAAATGTTTTTAGATGCTGTGATTGTACACATTTATGTTTATCTGGTAAGATTTCCCTAGCTTGGTACAGCTTACTTCGTCATGTCTAACGACGAAGGCTGGGCGTGTCTGACTCGTGTCCGATTATTCGGGAGCGGGTCGTGACATGTTTTTTGTGGTAGCCCATGCAGGTCTGTCCTAATAGTACCTAGGTATTAGAGTACTACTGGGGGACTTGATTAAACTAGGGAAACTTGATCATAGCATAGGAAATCGGGTATATTGATATTCTATAAACACTTGTTGTATTCAGGTCTAGGTTATTTTAACAATTTTCTATTTTTTCAGATAGTTCAAAAGCACACGACACCAGAACAGTCGATCCACCTACACTTGAGGGTTTCGAGCTCCCACTATCTTCTATCACTCTACTATCCCATGGGTATTACGCTGTTGACGGAGATGTTTGAAGAGTTCCTCGATGCCCAAAGGGAGCAATCTGTATTTTTTAAGCCAGACTTGTGGATGTACTCTCCGAGCTAAGAAGGACTTCTGATTTCTATACTCTCGGATCCTTGGACTTCCCCGATAACGAGCGCATATCTTGCACCGAGAAGCAGATCGAGAACCTGGAGCGGCCACTTAAGATCATCCAAGTCTCTGAGGACCCGATTCCTCTGGAGATTGGAGCCGTCAACTAGAAGATCCAGAACATAGCATGGATACTAGAACGAGACGGGAAGCTAAAGCCCAGGAGAGACATGAAGACTTATGACGAAGACAGCAACTACCCTGGACCCACAAAGTGTCATAACACTCAGATCGTACTTATTCAGTCACATCATCAGCTGCATCATCAGAGCCAGATTCTGGCCACATTCGTTGTGTGCTATGCAAGAAGATGGGACATCATGTTGACAAGCACAGCAAGAGGCTCGGACTTTGTTTATACTGCGGAGCTTCTGACGACCGAATGAAGGATTGCCAGAAAGTCGTGGATCACAATGGCCGAAGAGCATCAGGATCTCAGCAGCCAGCACGCCAGCAGCCGTATAATCCTGCCAGAGCCCTGCACTTTAGTTCCAGCGAAAGATCTAGATTCAGATTCAGCCGACGATCATTTGTATTTTCTGTCGTTGCCCAGGACACTACTACGACAAGTGCCGCAAGAGACGGAGGCTATGCTTGTACTACGGATCGCCTGCCCATCAAGTCAAGGATTACCGGAGACCGTTGATCACACTGCCCAAGGACAAGCACGAGGAGCATCAGGACTACAGCAAGGGGACCCACCTCTCCAGATTCAGCAATCACATGGAGCACTACCGCATGGACTAGTCTATGTCAGGACAGTTGAAGAAGATTAAAGAGATTCCAGTCCCGGAGGAACTGAAGATAGACTAAAGACAGAAGGTTTCTTTTGCATGGTTGGAGAAAACCATGGATCATGATTCATAATCCAGTCTTCCCTTAAATTCCTCTTAGCACCTAGACCATTTCTTGAAACTTCTTATTTTCTATTTTGGAACCTTAGTTGATATTCGAAACTTATTTCGAGATATTGTTTCCTATTCGTTGATTGATACTCCTCCATCCATTCTTCATAACCCTGCTTTCTTTTCGAGATTCTACTCAGAAATTTTGTTTCCTATTCTGAACTAGTTATAATTTGTAAATTTTGTTTTCTCCCCGAGGTTCAGTTTTCTATTCGGGGCTTGTTGGAATTTGATTTTATTCAATATTTGCTTCTATTCACCATTCAAGACATCGTTTGAAAATTTTCTTTCAAATCTGAGGACTTGACATGTTCTCTATATAAGATTTCTTTTCCTATTTCGTAACTAAATTCCATTCGAGATTTTAAGATCATGTTACCTATTTTCGAGACTTTGTTTTGTTCGTGATTTTTTTCAGACTTTGAAACCTCAGTTCCTACTCGCGACTCGTGGAGACCGTGTTCCCTATTCGATACCTTGTTTCCTCGTCAAGATTTCCTATTTGAGATTTTATTTCCTAATCACAACTTTGTTGTTATTAGTTCTCCATTTGGGACCTTGTATCCAATTGGAGGTTTGTTTTCCTTTCGAGATTTTGACTGAGATTTTGCGGTTATTTGAGATATTATTGAACCATGTTTCCGATATGAGATTTTATTCCTTATTTTGAGACCTTGTCATCTATCTGATACCTTGCTATTTTTGAGGCTTCGTTACCGATCCAAGATTACGTTCCAAATATGGGGTCTTGTTACCATTCTGGTTTTCATTTGGGATTTTGGTTACTATTTGAAGCTTTGTTTCACAACACCATAATAGACGATTGCCCACGGTTATTACCGTTACTAAAAATTTTAGTAACGGTAAAAACCGTGACTAATTAGCCGTTACAAAATATTGTAACGCTTTTTGTAACGGTTATAACCGTTACAAGTAATATTTTGTGAAGGATTTTGTAACGGATATAACCGTTACTAAATTTATTTTACTAACGGTTAAAATCATTACTAAAATAAAATGTCGTAACGGTTATAACCATTACAAAAGTTGTTTTCAAAAAAATTAAATGTAGATTGGTAAAGGAAAAAATTGTGACAATTAATATTTTGTGACGAATTTCGTAACGGCTATAACTATTACTAAATTTATTTTTACTAATGGTTAAACTGTTACTAAAATAAAACGTTGTAACGGTTATAACCATTACAAAAGTTGATTTCAGACAAAATTAAATGTAGATTGGTAACGAAAAAAACCGTTACGAAAATGCATTTTTTTCCTTGTTGCCAATTTTCATCTAATAGACCTTTGTAATAGTTATACAACCATAAACCTGTATTCATCCAGAATTTATAATAATTTTCCTGTAATCAAATAATAAAACATAAAATCACATTCCAACAACATCTCAACAAAAGGTGGCTTACATATTGTCCAACAAAATTATATATATAACCATAATAGCTGAAGCATAATAGTTAAATACCTACAAATGTTAACAATATTTTACCAACAAAAGTTTACATGTTTGAATGTTAAGCATAATAGTTTGAATCCCCAACAAAAGCTTACATGTCTTAAAGCTTACAAATACCGGATATGTTCGCCTCCCTAAATAATATAACCTCCATCAACTAATTCACAAAGCAAAGAGATTCCATTTTGTAGACCATCATAAACCGGTGCTTCTGGTTTTATCACCTCCGACACAAACAATTTTTTCATCGTCTTGCACTTCCCTCCCATGACAAATAGTGTGAGATGCTAGGACCCTTAGCTACATCCTCTCATCCACGTCCAAGTAAAACCACATTTTGTTTTCCTCCTGAAGTTGGTCCGCCATTCTTATCATGGACAACATAGCCACCATTGTTACCATTTTCACCAGGGCTGACAGTGTTATTCAAAATAGGGTTCAAATTTCTTGGAGTTATAGGGATATGCATGTTGTTAGACGCACCTTCTGCCTCGGGCGTGCCAGAACCAAAAGTTGGATTTTGAGACTTGTGAGAAGTATAAACATAAGTAAGCACTTCTCGTACCATACCCTCAAGACTGTTCAACCTTTGTATAACTTCTGGGTTGCTATTTTTGTTGGCTATTGCCTTTGCAGCTTGTCCAATTTTTACTTGCTTCGTCGAAGATGTGGAGCTAACTGCATGACAACGACTCCTTTTATCAGCTCCAAAAACTTCAGCAATAGGGTCATTCCCAAAGTCTTCTATGCTTGGCACACCATCACCACTCGTGCTTGCGGCTAGTTTTTGCCTCTTTTCTGCGGCCTCTATTTCATTCTGTGATTTGACAAGATATAAGACAAAGTTAAGAGTTTAAGAAAGTAAAGAACAAAATTAATCAAAAATTAGTACTTTTATATACAGATGATATTGATGGACAGATAGATTGCATTGTTTTGCGGAGTACAGATAACGAGGGCAGGGCAGACTTCGTTGTCATAATCACTTGGTGTGTCAGGCTTTTAACATACAAGAAATTAATGCTTTGCTTGCGACATATGTGTCAATACGTCTTGAACCATTCCACCATCTCTTCTATATACTCTTGTTACTATTGACCAAAAACCAAATGAATAGCGAGTCATTTGTATTATTTATCACTAATGTTCAGTATGTTGCAACATTAGAGCTAGACTGATTCTAGGTTCCATTTTGAGATATGCGGGATAACTATCCTTAAGCTTGTCAACAACAAGATGAACATTCTATTGCAGAATCAGTCAGTAAATACCCATCAGAATTTGTCATCAAAGGTCTAGACTAGTCAGTTGCACATAGATATAGAACAAAAATCTCAGAGGAAATCATGAATTCTAAAATTTTAAAACTAGGATACAACACCCAAAGCTCAAGGGGGTTTGGACATTAGAGATCTTGAGATATCTAATAAGACTAATATGGCTCTAATAACTAATTGACATGGAAGATCCTCACCAATCCTTAAACAAGAAGATTTCTGGACAGTTAGTAATCCATCATCCTCATTCTATGTTTGGTCTAGTACCCTTCGTAGCAGAGCTCGTCTCCTTAATAATGTCTTCAGGTCAGTTGGTGATGGGACTTAGAATATGGACAAACCCTGGGTTCCAACCATGCCTTCTTATAAAGTGTTTGGTAACTATAATGCTAACAATTTGGTGCAGAGGGTTAGTGAACTATCATGGAGAGTATGACCCTGGGTTTCAACCATACCTCTTATTCATTAGCTATATACCTGTTAATGAAGCTTTAGCCATCATTCAAATTCCACTTAGCAACTCCAGTCGCAATGACAATCTAGTATGGACTCATATTGCCAATGGAGAGTTCAACAACAAATCTGCTTACCGACTTATATACGACAACACCATGCCCTTGCCTATTGCTAACCCACATGCTCATATACTGAATTCAAGAACTGGAAACAACTTTGGTGATTTTGTCATATCTTCCAAAGTGTCCTCATGTTCATTTGGAGATGTCTCACTGATTCTCTACCTACGAAGGAAAATATTCACAAAAGGCTATCATACCAGTGTGCTCCCTATACCAGGTACAAATGGAAACTATAGATCACCTATTGTTTTATTGCTCTATTTCGGGTCGAGTTTGGCATGCAAATGTTACCATTTAGCAACCACTGCATCCAATAAGACACGTATGTCAAGAGCTTCATTCACAGCATTCTAACCATTGAAGATTGCAATCTATACTACATGTTGTGGTCCATTTGGAAGGCGAGGAATGAAGCCATTTTCCAAAAGAAACCAATCTCAAAAGACTATATCACAAAATCTTCAATATGTTTGCGGGACAAATTAATATCGATCCTATTGGATATGATATACATTGATTCGAAACAATATGCAACAAAATTGGACATTTCTAAACCATTTAAATACAACTGTGGTATAAATACAAATTTCAGAGTTTTGGGAGGAACTCCACACAACTCTTGGGTTAACTAGGCTTCTTGGTATATACTCCATTTTTGCAGTACTCATTCATGCTCTGATATAATTAAATTCTATCCTTTTCCCATTCTATTTGTCAAAAACTAGAAGAACAAATGAGAAGAAATATGCCTTTTTGGACCATATTTTCTTCAGCATCCCAAGTAAAACAGTAGATACATGAAACTTCTTAGTTGTTAAAGTAGAAGTCAACAAAACAGCATGGTTAGAGGGCTGGGTTGCAAAGATGAATTACAACATGGTAACTAATGTCGCGGACTGGAGAGAGAATGAAAAAAAATCATTTCGTTTATTAGTAGGAACCTTAGGCGGTTCTCAAAAAATATAGGGAAAAAATTATCCAGCAATTTTAAAATTAATTAAAGAGTAAAGATCACCCTTTTATACAAGGAAATAACAAAGGCTACACATAAAACAAGATTCAAATATCAGCTAACTGAGTATGTGATGATCCATCCATTCTTCAACAAAGATTCATAGACAAATTTGCTTGTTTGTAAACAAACCTTGTAAATAGGAAGATTCATAGACAAATGTCACGTTAAACAAACCTTGTAACTGACTCATTGCAACAATTTTCCTCCACACCACATATTCTCAGTCATTTCATAATGAGACCTAAAATCATGCTTTTTTGAGTTGAAAATTTTGTTGGGTGGTTGAAATTCAAATGTCAGGTTTGTTGGGTGGTTGAAATTTAATTGACTGATATAGAGGTTACGGGAAACCTGGCAGGTGATCCGTAAGGTCACAAGAAACAGTGTCCAGAAGAGCCGAACCCTGAACATGAAGTCTGGGTCCCCACCGTAATTCATCAGCATAAAAAATGAATCTTATGCCTTCTTGGTATGATCACAAGAAACAGTGTCTAGAAGAGCCGAACCCTGAACATAAAGTCTGGGTCCCCACCGTAATTCATCAGCATAAAACATGACACTCTTATGCCTTCTTGGTATGTCGAGGAGTGTGTCTTAGAAAGGGAATGCTAGTAGAGAGTGAACAATGTGTGTATCAATGTCATGTGAGGAAGAGATTATCAGTAATATGTAGCTAGATTGAATCAGGTACTAATACAATTTTGTGCATAACATGGAATTCAAAACTATTTAAAAATGCTCTTAGTGAAGTATAGGAAATAAAGATGTTGACAGACAAAAGTAAGTAGAATTGTACTAACATATTTCTCTAATGCACATGGAAGCACATTCCCAGTAGCCTTGTTTTTGTGGGCTATCTTCCATGCTTCCGATCGCCTAACACCCTGCCCAGGGTGTTCTTCCTCCTACAAGTACAAATAGGAATTAATGATACTTATAATAATATCAATTGTATTTATAAGTAAAAAAAAAGTAAAATACACACCAATTCTTCGTATACTCTGTTATAGCTTTTCCTTCCAAGAGTGTGAGTGATTTTAGATTGGGCCTTGTTTTCAGCATTTTTCTTGCGTTGCTCAATCTTCTTTGGAGCATACTCATTAGTAATAAACTGCTTCCACCAGATTTTATCAATATCATCAGGACATTGACTAAGTGCTAGAGGTTTCGGTAAATATATTCCTTCTTTATCCTTGATTGTGCCTCGTAGGTGATACTTCACTGTCCTAAAAAACTGTGGAAATTTGGGTTCCAATAGTGGTCGAGCGAGGATGGGATCAATATTGAATTCAAACTTCGCCTACCACAAACAATAAGGAATAAGGCATTCTTTAAGCCGATGAAGCAATTAGATAAATGTTCAAAATGCATGTAAAGAATAGAAAGAAAGAAAAGTGATTTACCATCAGTGAATTCCAAAGAGCATCTTTGTACACCTTATCTACACTCCTCCAATCATTGTAGCCAATTGGGATGTGAGCTCGAATCAATTTCCCACATTTACTACTCCATTTTGCCTCGCCTTTACCTCTAATTACACCATTTGCTTCAATATGGAGTGAGTATTTTTTTACTTTTGATGGAGATGCAGCTTGTGTTCCACTAGGATTTGACGACATTCTGCACTCAACAAATTAAAACAAAAGAAATCGATAATGATACTTTAGACATGGGAATGCATAAACTCCATTATCATACTTTGGACATAGGATAATTTGATACTTACAGGTATGCAGAAAAAATATCAGGTATAATTGATACACCAGGTATGCATCAATGTATCATAATTTGATCTTACAGGTATGCATCAAAGTATCATAATTTGTAACCTAGGTTCAGTTCATGTATGTGCAGTGATACCTATACTAGTGTGAATTTTGGGGAGCATGGTACCAGGTAATGCTAGTTAGTGAAGGGGGATTCTAGTAGGAGACTTTTTGTTGGCACCTTCCTGTGTTTTGCCATGACAGGTACATGAGGTTTGGGAATAACTATCCCAATGTTCATGTATGTGTATATATACCTGTTAAGAAGAATTCAAGTGCATACGAGGGACAACTGGCCTTGCCTTGTATGCCTGCCAAGCTTGGATACTGTATCTAACAGCAAGAGCTGCAGCAGCTATAGCAAGTCCTGCTAAAAAGGGGGCAGCCTGTAGGCAAACTTAGCAAAAATATTGGTCGATTAGGATACTATATTGCAAAAAAATAAAAGACAACAACGTAAGTTTCTACGATATTAAATATTTACACACATCTACCTGAACAGAAATACTACATTTGACCAGTTTTACGTGTCCAATCGTGCCAAAGACACATTAGCATATACGACCATATCAAAATTACTCTTGCCATGTTCTTCAATGACCAGAACAAGATCAAACCCAGTATCCTCCAAGTCCAACTGTATTTGACTTTTAATATAGTTTATAAATTATGGTGATACAGGAAAGCCCTACTATAGCTAATGGAGGCCTTGATAAGCTTCCATTGAAGATAGCCAATCTATCAGAACAGAACAGCTCTCAGTTCATGGGCAGAGAAACTTTTATCGAAGAAAACCAATATTTCATCAATGCAAGAAACTTCTCAATAAATGTATAGGCAAGTAATCCAAAAACTAGTTCATGAATATCCTGAATTGGTTGGAAGGTTGTGGACCTTTAGGTATTGTTTAACTGGTGCATAGGAACTGTGGTATTTTGGACTGATCAGTTAGTATCAGTCATTGTGTGGTTCTGTTCCATATGATTGTTCATACCCATTTAGCATTTTAGTCCTTTGGGAACAATAATACTTCATATGTTTTGTTCCCATTTTATTGGTTCAGTCCCCTTAAGTCAGTCCCTGTTTTCATTTGGGTTCAGTCACCCTTAAGTCTGTCCTTGTTCAGTTAGCAATGTATCAGTCCCATTTTATATTGGTATCGGTCCTTACTTCATATCTTGTTCAGCCTTAAGTTCATATGCATTGTCCTAATGTATCCATGTTTCAGTAGCTTGATGTCAGTCCCATTTCTTAGACACTATTCAGTATCATTTTCTTATGGTTCGGTCCCAGTCTTGAACTGAACTCATATATGTTACAGTCTATTCTCTATTTGTGTTCAGTCCTTTATTTTGTTTTGGTTCCAGTCAAGGGGTATATGAGATAGGGGGGCTCGGGTATGCATTTATAATTACTTCATTTCCTACTGAACTCTATACCAGTCCCTTTGATCTATATGTATCAGTCCCCTAACTTGAAGTTCATTCCTATACTCTTGTTCATAATGTAACTGATACAGGACATTCTTGACATAATTTACTAAATTCACGTATTCTCTTCTATAATAGTTCATGAATATCCTGAGTGTACAGGGAAGTAACCTAAAAACTATGAAACTGATACAGAGTTCTTGGTTATATGCAAACATGTGCACTTAGCTATATTGATCAAGTACAAGTCTTGAAAAATTCTAAAATGTAAACAAAGGAACCTGGAACCAGCAAAAATGTTCAAGTATAGCATTCATTTCTTTCCAACACATTTTAGTAGCAGTGCCAAGTGAGGTTGCTCCACAAGACAAGATTGAAATTTTTTTGGTACAATCAGCCCATCCACCTCATCAGTTATTCGCTTTGGAGAACGAAGAACAACCGACCAATCTGGATTTTGAATGTCTGTTACATAAAAAACCTGACTTGCTACAAATGCAAGAATTGCTGGCTCATCATACTCCCCATCGGTGCTTTTCAACTTTTTTAAATTCATCGTCAATAAATTAGAGTCTGGACATAACTTACAGCCATTGGTCTTATCTCCAATATTCACCCACTCACAATAGAACACAACATGGTGAAATTCATAATAGTCAACTTCTATGATCTCTTTGATGATCCCATACCATGTAGTATCATCATCCGTAAGGTTCTTGTCTTTTGAACTTGCCCTAAATATGGTGATTGCATCCATGCAAATACCGCTATCTTGTGTTGCAACTTTATCGTCGTAACTCTGGGGAGAGAAGATATAGCCATTGACCCTATACTTAAGATATGTTTTGGCTTGTCGACTTGGTCCGCTAATATATTGCCAGAGATCTCCATTCATGCATTCTTCTTCAATTAATTAGTAAAGCAATAAAGTAAACATAATTAATTAGCACCACATCAAGTAAAATGATACACACACACACACACACACACATATATATATATATGATACACACCTTTTTGTGTAACCAGTCAATGAATCTGGATTGTATCACTACTTCTGCCTCTTTGGTATTACCACAGGAAGTAGTTTCCAGAGATGAGCGATACAAACTGGAAATCATTTAAAATGAATTAAATATAAATAAAAGATATAATTTTTTGATAATTCTCTATTCCAAAGATGAGCGATACCTGTAGTACTCTGCTAGTTTCGGTATTTCTAATCTAAAAACTATCCATCTTCGAATTTGTCTCCATTGTACCCCGGTTAACTTAATTATTTTACCCTCAATAATAGAGCGCTCATACACATCATCACCATTTTCAACTAGAAAAGAGGCCTGAGTAGAACTATGATTGCCATCACGTGGATTTGGCATGTACTCAATAGCATATCTAGCAGACTCCGAAATAAGATAAGCCTCGGCAATCGACCCTTCAACATAGCACTTGTTGCTAGGAATATCTTTACACTCCTTCATAGACCTTGTACCCGATAAAACAGTTAAAATTGTTAGTTTCCATCTAACTCAATAAATAACAACATTATAAAAAAATAATTATCTCACCTTTCAAATGGATACATCCAAATGTATGTCGTAGGTCCACAAAGTAGAGCTTGGTCAGCAAGATGAACCATTAGGTGGATACTTATGTCAAAAAAGTAGGCTGGAAAATAATGATCCAATACACATAATGCCTCATCGATCATATCTTTTGCAGCTTGGACATGCTTTCGATCTAGGATCTTTGAGCACAATGTTAAAGTATTGGCATACTTGCATAATAGCTCTTTTTAGGTCGCGTCTATTTAGAAATGCATGTTGAAGCATAACTGTCAACAAATATTGTATAATGACGTAGTAGTCATGTGACTTCTTTATATGCAAACTTAGTGGTTGAAGACTTACAAGGTTGCTCAGGTTAGATGCAAATCCTGATGGGAGCTTTAAGCCTTTTAGGACTTGGCAAAATTGTTTCTTCTGGGAATTGTCCAAGGCATCACCCGAATCTCGTTGCCCCTTTTGATCAAAAAGCATATTTATTAAATGTTCGGCAACATTCTTCTCAGTATGCGTCAAATCAATAGTATGTCGTACTTTATGAGATTGCCAATATTCCAAATTAAAAAGAATAGACTTTTTATACCATGCTGGTCTTTCACTACTATCATAATCGATATCATCATCATCACCACCACCATCATCACCACCACCATCGCCCTCGAGTGACGTTCTCTTCTTACCATAACCTTTCACTAACTTACCAGGTATATAGTGGATGCGGTCAAGCCTTTGCAAAAGGGTTGATCCATGCAAATGCTGCGGAGGTTGTCTGTGCTCTTCAGTCTTATACCATCCACGTTTGACTGCTCTGAATGGATGATCATCCTTCAAAAATCTTCTATACTTTGTGTACACATTCTTCCTACCATTCCTCTCAGACTCTATCTCAGTGCCGCAAATAGGGCATGCTTTGTAACCATGTGCTACACAACCTGATAAATTTCCAAATACCGAAAAATCATGGATCCCCTATAACAACATGGCTCTCAAAGTAAAAGGCATCCCTCTGTCCAAGTCAAATACCGATACTCCTTTCCAAAGTTGTTTCAACTCATCTACAAGAGGCTGCAAGAAAACATCAATATCTTGACTTGGTGCTTTAGGCCCAGGAATTAATAAGCACATCATCTGAAACTATGATTTCATGCATAATGAAGGAGGCATATTGTTGGGTATATGGTAAACAGGCCAACAACTATAATTATTAGATAGAACACCATGTGGGTTGAATCCATCAGTCGCTATACCAAGCCAAACATTTCGTCCCTCATCAGTAAACTCTGGCCACCTGTATTTAAGTGTTCTCCATTCAGCTGAATAACAAGGATGTCGCATTAAGTCCCAAGAAGGCTCTACTTCCTTGTGCCACTGCATTTTTTTTTGCAATCCAAGGTATTGTATACAACCTCTTTAATCTTGGAATCAAAGGAAAGTGCCTCAAAACTTTTTTTGGTTCTTTTGAATCCCTTCCAACATTTCATGGCTTCGTTTTCTCCTTAACTTTGAACCGGGACGTCTGACATTGAGGGCACTCAGTCGCATTTGCATACTCCTTCCAATACAATATGCAACTGTTCTCGCATGCATGGATGCACTTCACCTTCATTCCTAAATCTCTCATCATTTGCTTCATTGCAGGATACTTTTGAGGGAGTGTGTTCCCCTTAGGGAGCCATTGAGTCAAACACTTTAACAATTCTGTCACACTATTTCCCGACCAATTGTACTTCTTCTTTAAGTTATGCAACTCTATAATTACAGATAGAGTTGTGTGTTCATCTTCACAACCGGGATATAATTTCTCACTTGCAATTCTCTTATATTCACAGTACTTATCAACATGATGAAGATAAGGAGCAAAAGAATTTTCGGCACTACATTTGCTTGAGAATTATTTGCACCACTACCTTCACCACCAGGAGCTTCATTGTGTACACCATAAGCATCATCAACAAGGTTCTCCAGCGTACCCTCATTGACATTGGTATCTTTGCTTAGAACTTCATCATGGATTTGATCTTCTTCAATAAATTGTGCTTCATAACCTGCTGTCATATCCATGCCCGGTTTCTCTCCATGAAGAGACCATTCATCGTATGTCGGAAGCATACCATTGACGATCAAATGCCTTCTAACTACTTCAAATGAAGCTCTTTTTTCATTTTTGCATATTTTACAAGGGCAACTACATGTTGTAAGCCCGGGGGTGAGTGTTTCATTGCAAAATCCATAAAAAATCTAACCCCTTATTTGTACTCGACGTCATTTCTACGTGGATATTTAATCCATCCTTTTGAAATCGATCGTGACATGATAGGAAGAAAAAATATATCCTCTCAAACAACAAACCTAACAAACAAAGAAGATGAGTATTATTAAGAATTAAATCCTTATACAAACTGTTAAGAAATAACACAAAAAAAGAATATATTGATTTCTTTTCAAGTTACTTTCTAAGTAATTATATTGGCTTCATCTGTTTATATAAGATAACAATTTAATGAAGGCAAAGGATATAAACAAAGGTGATCGACAAAATTATAATGCATGGATCATAGTACCCGATGGACAGCAACACATGCTTTGTGTCTTCCTTTTTCAAAAGGGAGTAGAAATTAAAGAAGATACCATGCTCTTCCTTCTTCAAAATCCTGGAATTTTTTTCTCCTATCATATTCTCCCTATCAATAAGAAAAAAGAAAAGGAAAAAAAAACAAAAGGGAGAAGAAATACAAACAACAACAACAATGTACTAGTGGTAGACAAGATCAAACTTTTCAAATATTTTACCATACAAAATTCTAAAATAGTGTAAGAGAAAAATGGCTAATAGCCCCACTACCCAAGGAAAATGGGTAACCACTAGCCTGGAAGAGGAAACCCCCCATTGTGAATGGGTCATCAAAATGACATTACCAAAATATGTGGTTATGAAAATTATAAATTCTTTTGGGAGATTTTATGAATGCAATCAGAGGTGGAAAATAGATTGAAAGGAAAGATATATATATCAAATAATAATACACAATACTAGTAATTGCTGATCCTTCCATGTTTAAGCCAAAAAGTCCAAAGCTTCCAATCATTGGTTTCTTCTTCTTTTTGGATAAAATCATAAAAGACCATTGGTTTCTTGTTGCTATACAAGTATATTTCCCTGTACTCAGAAGCTTGTTAATATATAGGTTGCTTAACAGGGGTTCCAAAGTCTACCTCTAAGTAAATTGACTAAAATTACTACTTAAATCACATTATAAGCTTCAGAGCTGATAATATAAGAACTTTAAGTTGCACGGGCACAGCCATATGACATGATACCACAGCCGGAATGACATTATACAGACAAGGTGATGACAGCTATATGGGTATGCATGTGTCATGTCCTGTACGTGTACGACACAAGCAAAATAGACGCAACAACAACTTTTGGAGTGTTCATGCTTCCAATTTCTGAATTAATAAGATGTTGTAGTAGATCAGCCAACAAAGCCACAATCCAATCACTAGCCATCTCTCTCTCTCTCTCTCTCAAAATTCTGATTCACCAATTGTTGAGACATTCTTGGGCTACATAGCACCACGCACAATCCAGACACAGTCAATTTTTACAAGATAAACCAAAATTAGAAGAAAAAAAACTACGAAACCATCCAATTCGACATGAGATTTACTTTTAACAATCTCTACTTCTCTTCCTATTTCATTTGCAATCTTGAACTAGGTCACAACCCAGTCATCTGAACATTTGGAATATATTTCATAGGATCCGCTCTGTATACAGTTTAATTATGAACATTGAATCACATAAATCTATAAGAATGAACACTTCAACTTTTAAGAATATTAGCAACCGACAGGAAGGAAAATTCAGTATAGTGGAAAAAAAATTGAAGCTATACATCCATTATTGTATCAGTCACTTAATCCCAGCAAGAAAACGTCACCATAACTACAGACAATAGGAAGTATAAGAAAATATTCATGGCTTGGCATACTGTCAAGTTATTTCTTAGTTCTTAGATGTAGTAGTAGATCAGTAACAACCTGAGATCCTAATCTACAAATTAACATACAATATAAAAACTGAAAATTAACATACAATTAACAAAACCCAAAAATTATCCACACGCAAAACCTAGATCATTATCCACACGTAGGTCAAACACATAAATACTTCCTCATTTGTTTGAAATTAACATAAAATTAACTAAACCCAAAAATTATCAAAACCCAAAAAATCAGAGAGAGAGAGAGTATGAGGGAATTACCTTCCTTGCTTCGACGATGCTCAAAATCTTCAGATTGTGAGAGAAGGAAACCCGAAACCCTAAGAAAACAAAAGCCCTAAGAAAATCAAAACATTATGGAACCGAAACCCTAAGAAAAATAAAACCTTAAGAGATTGTGAGAGAGAAGGAGAGGTCATACCTTCGGAATAGGAGAGGAGGGAAGCGTTCGGCAGCGGGAAGAGGGAAAAATTGGGCGCGCGCAGGAGAGAAGAAGAGGGAAGGGCGCGCGCAGGAGAAGAGTTGGTGCAAGAAAATTTTAGAGAATTTTTTCCCTTTTGGCACTTTGTAACACTTTTCTCTTTGCACATATTTTGCATGTGATCTAAGCTGTAAATTTGTCACAGTTTTAACTATTACAAATAATATAAAAAATAAAAAATTGCGTAACTAGAATTTTTGTAATGGATTTTTCTTATAGTCACGGTTATAACTATTACTATTTGTAACGATAATAACCGTTACTATTTGTAAAAAAGAATGTGTGACAAATTGCTTGCTTTGGTGTAGTATTTTCTGTTCGAGATTTAAAAACCTCATTGGTTGTTCTTTTAGTAACCGCTACTCCTTGTTGGATCTTTTGTTGCTCCGTAGTACCTAGTAAAACTTCTTATTTTGTAAAGGACATATAACATTATTTTCTATCATGATTTAGCACTCGTATTAGATTATCATGAACCCTTTGGAAATTCCATGGACAAGGTTGAGAGAATATTCGACTATCTATTATGACGTGACAGTTGTGCACTGCAGCCATTATCTGGATTATAGAGACTGAGGATTCACTGCAGCCGGTTGCGCACTGGCGAGGCATGAACTCCAAGTTGAAGTAATTTCAAGTATTTATAGGTTTTCGGATATTATTGAGACTTTGTCCTAAACACTTCATATTAAGATCTCTTGAGTTGCTTCGTTAATAATTGTTTGAAAATAGATAAAGTTGATATGTTATTCGGTAACATATTGTTATTTAAGTCATGGAACCAAAAGTTCACTGCAGCCAGACATATACTGGCGGGGCAGGAATTCTAAGTAAAGTGACTTCGAATATCTATATGTTCTTGGATATCATGGAGACTATATTCCATTTTTATATGATTAATGGTTTTCGAGAACCACAAATCCTTGCACGTTTATCCTGATTTGATACTGTACCTCCAGAGTATTTCGTACATTTCCTTAATCAACCCTTGCTAATTTTCCTTCTAGCATTTTATCGTTAGATCATTGAATTCCTCAAAATTATACATTGACAGATTTTGATTTCATACTTCGTTTGTGTCTTGTCTAAACTTCGATCTTAAATCATGTCCATCTGACCATGATTTTTCCTACCTTGTCCTAGTCTACTTGTATTAAACTATCGATTTTGATCGTACTTAATAGTTGTGTCTTCATGATTTTGCTCCTCTAAGTTGTAATTGAAACTTCATTCTATCTCGTGCCTATTTGATTCTTGATCGTTGTTATA
Source organism: Iris pallida (assembly GCA_029216955.1). Lineage (NCBI taxonomy): Eukaryota > Viridiplantae > Streptophyta > Magnoliopsida > Asparagales > Iridaceae > Iris > Iris pallida. The sequence goes on along the minus strand of JANAVB010025400.1, from coordinate 2,186,287 downwards.
TCGTGTTATTCAAACTTCTTGTGTGTAATTATCGTACAGGGTCACAAGGCTCAGAGAGCGTCTCAGAGTTGTACAGGATCGGCAGAAGCACTGGGCGGACAGCAGCAGACGGCCACTGGAGTTCGTAGTTGAGGATAGAGTGTTACTGAAGATCTCGCCGACCCGAGGCGTCTTTCGTTTCGGCAGAGGCGGAAAGCTCAGTCCGAGATCCATCGAGCCCTTCGACGTGATGGCACGGATTGGCAAGGTGGTATATCGACTAGCACTTCCAGCCAGCTTGGAGAAAGTGCATGATGTTTTTCACGTGTCCCAGCTTCGACGCTACATTCCAGATCCGAGCCATGTAGTGGACTACTCAGAGCTAGGGGTGGGTCCGAGCTTCACCTAGGGGGAACAGCCAGTGGAGATCCTTGATCGGAGGGAGAAGCGCCTGTGGAACCAGACTATACCAATTGTTCGAGTCATGTGGCAACACCACTCTCCGGGAGAGTCCACGTGGGAGCGCGAGGACGAGAAGTGAGAGCGATACCCCAGTTTATTTGTTTGATTGTACTTTGGTACTTAAGAAAATTTTCCATTCAATAAAAATTTTATATTGGTGAGAATTGTTTTGAGTTTTGAAATTAATAAATATGATTGTTTCCTTGGAATTTCGAGGACGAAATTTTTCAAGGAGGGGAAATTTGTAACCCAACTTTTCTGAGTTCCTATGATTTAGGTTATCAAATTTTGTTTTGATATTAAATTAGAAATTTATTATTTTATTATGCATTTGAAATCCTTTGGATTATATTGGGTTTCACCCTAGGCCCATTCCTCCTTGGGTCCATTTCCTTCTTTGGGCTGGTACTCTTAAACTTATGTTAACTTTTTCCAAATTCAATTTCAGAAGGAAGATTAGTTCCTTCCCTCTTCTTCTGATTCCATCGGTTGAGAAACTAATTTGAATTATTTTTTCTTTCTAGCAAACTTTCCAACGGTTCCCTCCCATTTTCGAAATCTCAATTTCAACTTCCTATTTAAAGCTCATTGCTACCTCTTCCTTCAGTTGAACAATTCTTCAGAGAGAGCAGAGCTCACACTTTCCCTTCTTCTTCTCCAACCTAAATTTCTCAACAACAGTGGCGAAGGGCGAGTCGAAAGCTAGGCGGAGCTATCAGCAGTAATGAACGTTTATTCACCATGGCGGCGTACAGCGGAGGATCAATCTAAGTCCTGGCGACCAGTGTGTAATCCTTCGTATTTTTCGTCCTGATCTAATTGCTCTTGATTCAACTCACTATTTGATTCATCTATTGATCTAATTCGTAGTCCTCGGTGAATTGTTCCTCGTCGACGAATTTCTATGAATTTCTGAGAATTGTTCGAGCGGAGTTAAACCAGTCTAGATCGATTGATCGGAGTGTCGATCACAGATCAGCAAACAAATTCAGGTGAGTCGATCTGGATAAACGTTTATTCATCGCTATTGTTCATAAATCTGCGATTCCTTCCTAAACTTCTTGCTGATCGATGGATCCATGAGATCTATATTTTTTTACACTTTTATTTTGATTTCAAGAGAAGCAGGGAAGTTTGAGAAAGAATCTCGTATAGCTGACCCCTTCTTGTTTGTGTTTATGTCTGAATAGGATTTTGTTGAGCTGGACACTGGGAATTGTGTCCGATCAAGTGGATATATTATTGCTGCAGATTCTATTCTTTCCAGGTAAACCTTACTAATTTCAGATCAGTAAGATTAGTAGCAATTGGACAATTGTAGTAGTTTATGTTTTTCCTTGATTGAGTATCACACTCAGCTGTGATCGACTGGATTTTGTGTTCAGTTCATGTCTAGACAGGGAATGATTGCAATCCATTTTTCATTTATGAATGAACTAATTTTCAATTGATGAATGTTTGAATTTGAGACTGCATATGTAGTGTTTGGTTTAGAATGATGAACCTGGGATTTTATCTCAGTATAGTCACTGAACTTGGGATTTCATGTCAGTCTAAATTCCTGCATGGTTAGCTAATATTTCCTATCAGTGATTATTAGGGTTTCATAATTCATATCAGTAGTCTAGATAGTGTTTGTAACTCACTGATTTACTGGTTTTCCTTTCTTGATTTTAGAGTTTAGCCTTGTTTTAGTTTGAATTCTCTGATTTCAGAACTAAGTATTGATTCATATTGGTAAACTGAGAACTTAAGTATCAATGGTAGGGTTTTCCATATCAGGATTGTGTACTCATGTTTCTTCTAAGTATCAATTTCTAGTTGGCAATTTTGATTTCTTATGAATGACTATAGACAAAACTGTGTATTGCTATAAATCTGGGTATGGAAATCAGGCTGTTAATTAAATTTTTCCTGTAGGAGAGTTATACTCCTGAGTATCTGTCACTAGAGAACTTTTGATTGAGGATTTTAGTTATGGCAGTAAGGTAACTGTGGACTGTGACATATTCTTCAAGGAGATTAACATTGTGTCTTAATCATTGCATGGCAACTTTGGAATTGTTCCAGTTTGGTTGTGGGTTAAATTCAGCCTGGCACATAGAACCAGTTGACTGAATGATCAGTTTTAAGGAGTTAGTTTAGAAGTTTGACTTGGTTTCACAAGTCTTTGCAGCCTTCTGTAGACAAGGTTTTCCATGTATAAACTGAGTTGCAGATGGTTACCTGGTGTATCAGTGAGCTTTTGTTCCAAAACACCTTGGCTGAATGTTGTTTTTATATTGAAACTCACTCGACAGATCAGTGAGACAGGGGGAGTCTAGTTAGTGAACTGAGATTTCATGACAGTTTGGTTCAGTAATGAACCTAGAGATTCATATGTATTGTCTTGATAGATCAGTGAGTCAGGGGACTGTTTAATGACAAGAACTAGGAACATATGTATCAGTGCTTAACACTGAATCAGAGATTCATATCAGTCCTTAGTTCAGTGATGAACCTGGGACTCCTGTGCAATACTTTGGTTCATTCCATTGAACCTGAATACATATGCAATACTTTGGTTCATTCTATTGAAATCTAAATACCTGTGCAATGATTGGTTCGTTTTATTGAACCTAAGATTGCATATACAAACTGATTCAGTCTAGTGAACCTGAAACCAACATAATACAAGTTGATTCAGTCTAATGAAGCTGAAACTACATATGCAGTATTGGGTAGGATGATTCCTGAGACACATATCAGTGTTTGTCTTTGCATCTGAGAATTCATATTAGTATTTTATCAATGAACTTGAGATTTATATATACATTGTCTTGGTTAGTTAAGGAACTTGGGAATTGGTTAGGAAACCTTTCAATAGGAACTTAGCTCACTTTATAAAACAGTTATAGGGTCCACCCTTAAACAGATTTTATAAGTCATCTGTTTGTAATTTCAAGTATTATTGTGGTTTAAGACTTTCCTTTAGCCTAACTCAAGGCTAAAGTGAGTAAAAGTTGTCCATTAGGTTTATTTTCCAAACAATGTTAGTTAGCTTTACATTCTAATTATTAGTTAACTAATGGTTATAAGGAGTAGTTGTAGGAAGTTTAATGTTGAATAGTTAATAAATGGGCTTAACCAAATAACATAGCTTGTAGTTAGGCATGTTTAGAACTGCAAGATACTAATTTAGAGCTTGTTTAGTTATTAACCAGCTTGTACTCAATAAACCAGGAGGACATCCGGTTCTACTTCCTACCCTTGATCACCCGAAGCAAGGTAAGTACTTTTTTATGGTCTTGTGTATTTACATTTCTTGTACTCTTCCTGTGACACATTATGACACAATATCCTGTACTCCTGTATTCTTGTTCTTTTACTTACTTGTGTCGGGTGGGGAAATACACTTGCTATGTGACCAAACCCCGGTTACTATATTCACGTAGATAGCTTAGGCCTCGCATCGTGCATGCGGGCCCTAAGCCGTACCATATTCATGTACTCCTGTACATGCTCCTGTACTCATCCCAGCCGGTCACATAGGCTAGTTGTATTTCAAACATTGTGCACATGTCATGTCTTGTACTTCAGGTTCATGGTTTACATTCCTGTACTTTATTTTCTGTACTTTACATTCATGTACTTTCATGTTCTTTCCTGTACTTTATAGTTCATGTTCTCCTTTACTCATTTACATATCATGATGTTCTTGTTCATTACCTAGAACTGTACTTTGCTCTGCTCGTGACTGGATATGTTGCAGGTGTACTTGCAGGATATCATTCTACCATATGAGCCCGAGCTCGGGACATTAGCTGAGCATGATGGAGACATGACTTAGCTAGAGGCTTCAGGTTTAGACTGTTTAGCTTTACTCCTAGATATTGTTTTAGAGTTCATAGTACATTTTATTCCTGATGACTAGTACATTTGTGTTATATGGATTTATGGATTATGGTGATCGTTCTGGGAATATTTTTAGATGCTGTGATTGTACATATTTATGTTTATCTGGTTAGATTTTTCTAGCTTGGTACATCTTACTTCGTCGTATCTAACGACGAAGGGCGGGCGTGTCCAACTCGTGTTCGATTATTCGGGAGCGGGTCGTGAGAATCAAGTATAACACTACAACTGAATCGAATATTGTAGATATCAAAGCAATGAAAACTATCAGAGAATGTACTTTTCTGCTGTCCTGAGCTGAGAAAATCGAAACTACAAACTACTCAATGAGCCACGAACGGTCAACTCATACAACAGTCTCCTAATGCTGAAACAGACATTACCAACGTTCTCAGAACGGTCAAATTAGCCAGAAATGCCTATCCATAAGTCCAATTCTGGACACAGGGGCAAAACGGTAATTTTGGGTCAAAATGGTGTCCGCCGTTTGACCCACTTTGCACCGAAAAATGTGCCAGAACCTATGGTCTCTAAAGTTATCAAACTATATGTCCACAGATCTGGTTTGACGAGACGAACCCAACCGTATGTCCAAAGTTCGATTCCGGTGGGCCGTGCACAAA